>VMKM01001141.1:0-177114 GCA_008360985.2 Macquaria ambigua | reverse complement strand
AGAGGAGAGGAAGGAGAGGAGTGGAGAGAGGAAGGAGAGCAGAGGAGAGGAGGGGAGAGAGGAGGAGAGAGAAGAGGAGAGGAGAGCAGAGGAGAGGAGAGCGGAGGAGAGGAGAGAGGAGGAGAGGAGAGGAAGGAGAGGAGAGGAGAGAGGAGAGGAGAGCAGAGGAGAGAAGAGGAAGGAGACACCATGCACAGTGAACCATCTTATATAAAAAGATAAATATATTTTTATTCCATCTTATTTTTGCAGAATTTCTATTCTCATCAATAGCTATTTTTATGTCATTGCTAAAGTTATTAACTGCTATTCCTCTATTTGTTATTTGTCTTTTAGAGAGAAGCTGAGGAGTCGAGACGAGAGAAGAGGAGAATAAAGGAAACAGCATGCACTGTGAAACCTCTCATTTCAAAAGTATTTATTTATTCTGATATAATACTTCTATTTTTTGCCATTGCTTAAGTTATTAACTGTTTTTCCCTATTATCTGGACTCCAGGTCTCCACAAAGTCTGCAAGTTTGCAAAGTGTCACAGCTACATCAGCTTTTACATGTTTTACATCGCATGTTATGCCCCCACAGAGATCTTTAAACTCCTTTGGGTCAATTTAATTTTTTTTGTTCAACCCCTTTAAAGATAACAATGACATTGTTTTAAAACTCATGAAAAGACCTAAATCAACAACTTTGGCATGTCTTGTAAGTGTAGTCACATGATGAACATATTTCATATTTGTGTTCCACCTGCTTTTTGTCTTTAATAAATGTTCACTGGACATTACTTTCCTATTTTGTTTTGCGGCTTATCATTTGATACTTTAATAAAAATATAAAGTTACAGAGTCTGTCTACACAGTTGTAGCATATGAGCCGGATTATTCAAACTATACTGGGCATTTGACAAAACAATCTCCACTCCAGGTTCACTTACTTGCTTATTCTGGAGAGTTCAACCATGTCACGCTGTCTTCATCAGCAGATGACGTTTGCTGAGTGTTCAAGGAGCTGTAGATCATCAGTCTGCATTGTAATTAGATAGAAGTCATGTGGCTCAAGACCTTTGCTTATCTTCTTTGGAGTTAGTATCTCTAGGCTATCTCTCCAGACTTTATTCATTTATTTATTCATTATACAATTCAGGTTTTCCTTAATTTATATACTAATGTGTTAAAAATATTTAATGAAGATGTTTATAATAAATGTAAATATTGTAAACATTGCAATATCTTGCCAAGTTATAACCTTTAAAGTTTTACTCCCACAACATGATTAATAACTCACAGATACGTCGTATGATTTAAGCTAGTCAGGATAGCTTTTATATAGTTTATTAAAGGGGTAATCCAGCCATTTAGTGTTGCACTCCCATATAGTTTGGGGACCTGTGAGAGACAGATTTAAAAAAGAGTGGTCAAAATCTGTGCAGCAGAAACTGAGATGTGCAGACCTTTACTTCCGAGTATGGGTCAAACTTTTTAAAAAAAGCCCAGATCCTACACTTCCCATAATGCAACTTACCAAGGTCTTTTGTTAGACCTTCCCTGCCTGTTATTGCCAATACCAATGTCTTCCAAACTCCACACTCCATGTTTGTAAAACTCCCACTAGCCCAAGCTCAAGTCATGTCACTTGGCAGCTCACTGTATCAAATTCAAACTCTTGTCTGTATTTCATTATGTTTTATGTACCCATTCCAATCAAGTCTGTTTGCTCTATGTTTAGCCTGCAAAACAAAATAAAATTTGGTGACAAAAAAGTTAAAGCTTAAAGTTCTCTATCCCTGACGTTTTCCTTTTTTAAGCGTCTGTAGATATGTCATTAAAAAAGGAACAAGTCGAAGCCAACCAAAGTCGGTGAAAGGGAAGTTTGGACTATGTTGCTAGCCGTACTGACGCTGTCAGAGTCCGTCACTTTCGATGAGTCGTGTCTCAGGTAGTTTTTCCTCAAAAACACTGCAGAATGGCTTTTCAGTGTCAACGAGACTGCTATATGAAAGAGGTATGGGACTGTTTCAAGACAGTTTGTCAGCGCTGAACTGTTTAATAGCATGCGAAAACACACACCGGAAATGTAACATTCGTTCTCTGCTGAAGTGATTAGCATGATTGCTCTGTTACGGCACAGTGGGAGCACGGTAGTTATGCACTGTAACTAACGCTACTCTTTATTTTAGGGCAATGTACATTTGATGTATTTTTAGTTATATAATGTTGTGGCAAACGCAGTAGCAGTGTAAATGTCATTAACGCACTGGAAATAACCATATTTACTTCTCGCTGCTAAAATGCACTTAGTTGCTTTTACGCTTCTCATTTTGTGCAAACCCATAAAGGTATATACAACCATATAAAGGTTTATATAAGATTAAAATACCCTACCCATTTGCAGCTGCGTGCCAGGCTCACTCTTCCTGTAGGGTATCAGTTTTCATTTCGTGGTTTTCCTTTTAGTTTGTTACCTCTGTGGTATCCTGCTGCCCGGCTGAGCTCAAACAAGAAGTCAGTGGAAAGAAAGAAACTCTCAAGGGCTTCAATGTCAAGCTTCAAGACACCATCCTGTTTCCTGAGGGAGGCGGCCAAGTAAGCTATTAAACTATCTACATCAAGTCCTATCAGTGATCACTGCAAATATGTACATGAATGATCATGTTGCTCATTTGGAAATTGTTTGTATCAGGAGTAACACTAACTCGCCAAAAGCCATACTATATGATATTAATGTCATTATGTGCGTGTTTTGTGGTGTCCTCCTTCAGCCAGATGACCATGGGTTGATTGGAGATGTCCCAGTTTTGAGGGTGACAAGGCAGGGGCCTGAAGCCATACACTTTGTGGGCTCACCTCTGGAGGTGGGTCAGGAGGTGCAGCTGAAGGTGGACTGGGAGAGGAGGTTTGACCACATGCAGCAACACTCAGGTGAGTAACACTAAACGAATAAGGTCAGAGACTGTTACACACTTGTTCTAATCATGATTGTTTATTCCTGACTCTTAGGTCAACATTTGATCACAGCTTTGGCAGACACCTTTTTTGGATACAAGACCACATCCTGGTACATCACCACTGCACAGATTCCTTTCCCTGTAACCACAGAAAACTTGTGGGTTTACCCCTCTTCTGTTTTTATTTTTTTCTTAGGGAACTGGGGCGTCAGAGAAGCACCATTGAACTGGACACTCCCTCTGTGAAGCCTGCCCAGCTTCAGGCCCTGGAGGAAGCCATAAATGAAAAGATCAGAGCCCATGTCCCTGTCACCGTTCAGCTTCTCTCGATAGATGATCCTGCTGTGGAAAAGGTGCATATACTTATTTCTTACTGGTGCAAAATACAGTCCTCTTACTGTGCGATCAGTGACTCAAAAGTCAAGGTTTTAGATATTGTTTCATCACATATCTTCTGTTGAATGTACTGCATCATGACTAAACAAAAAAGATTTCACATATACAGTATGTTTCATAATTTGTGTGTGTGTTTGTGTGTGAACCAGGTGAGGAGTCGAGGGCTGCCAGAGGACCATGCGGGGCCCGTTCGGATCATTGATATTGAGGGCATCGATGCCAGCACGTGCTGTGGAACCCATGTGTCTAACCTCAGCCACTTACAGGTTCAACTTCACACGCTCATGCAGACACACAAACACTTAGATGTGCCTCATCTGACTTATCAGATACACTTCTGAAGATGTGAAAGTGTACATACATCATGGCTTTACACATTTATATATCATATTTGTAAGATTAGGTGTACCTCAAGTGATTCTAATAAATGACTCAATGTGTTCTTCATTTCTCTTTATGTGAATTTTAGGTAATAAAGCTGCTGGGAACTGAGAAAGGAAAGAAAAACAAAACCAACCTGACCTTCCTGGCAGGAAACAGGGTATTGAAGTATGCTGAGAAAAGCTACGGCACAGAGCGATCACTGGTGTCTCTCCTGAAGTAAGTTCAAAGTCTGAATTATTACCAATGTGAGTTAAACTCTTTCACAAAGTCTAAAGGAAAAAAAATCCTTGTCATTGTTCAACAGAACTGGACCTGATGAGCACGTTGAGGCAGTTGACAAGTTGCAGAAGTCTGTTAAGCTGCTACAGAAAGTAAGAAAATTAATTTTGTTTTGTGTTTGAGAACTGTACATAAGCAATTCCTGCTGCTTGCTAGAAGACGTCATTAAATACAGAGAGCCCCGATAAAATGAGAATCTTTCCATTCTGACAAGCGCTGTATGACATACATGTTTGCTGCAACTTAACACATTGCATCATAAAAATGTCTTGCGCAGACTAACCTGAGCTTGCTACGAGACATGGCTGTCCTCATCGCTCAGAACTTTAAGAACGACCCCATGAGAGGCAACTTCTTCAGCTTGCACAAGTAAGATATTCTCCTTGAGGTTAAACATCTTGGAAAAACCCACAGCAATGACCCAGGCATCTCTAGGGAGACCTGATCAAGCATCAATACAAGTATCTCAAAGAAAATGGTGTCTTTTTTTCTTTCTGCAGAAAAGAGGGTGACAATGAGTTCATGAATATCATTGCCAATGAAATAAACACTGAGGTAAGATGATAACCTGACTGCTTAGTATTTGGTATTAGCAGTTAAATATTTTTGTTAAGCCTCATTTTGTCTGCTCTTAGGAAACTTTGGTTTTCCTGACTGTTGGAGAGGAGAAGGGACCTGGTTTGTTTCTACTGGCTGGACCCAGTGGACCAGTGGCTGAGATAGGACCGCGGTAAGATAGACCACCACTTATTTGTTTAGCGTCTTCTTTAAAAATGTTTACGTAGGTTGGTACTGTATGATTCTCTGTGCTCTCCAGGGTGTTAGAGATTCTCCAAGGGAAGGGGGCAGGAAAAAACGGACGTTTCCAAGGCAAAGCCAACAGCCTGGCGCGAAGAGGGGAGGTGGAGGCGTTCCTGCAGCAGCACTGCAAACACCACACTTCAGAGGAAGAATAAACCCAGCAATGGTTCAATACATATTTATATATGATGCGAAACCATACACTCACAAGCCAATAAGGATAGTTTACCTGTCGTAGCTATTCACATTTTCGTTCTTTCGCAGTTCTTTTTATTAAATTCCATAATTTACATGAATTTGCAAAAAGAACACCATTCCCACTCCACAACGATCACCTCCTGTCCCCCGCTGTTACTTGAGAGGAATGTGAAATGAAAAGCTATTTATATTTTGTGTTAAACACTAAATGTGTTAAAGCACACATACCAAGAAACTGATAGTGAAAATGTATATAAGTGGGACTTCCGTACAACATGCGCTGTACATATCTGATAGTCATGTACTGTTTTTATTCATTTAAGAACTAATCTGTTAAACCTTATTTTCTGTGATCAGATTTCCATTTGAGTCTCATATTTACATGTGGGGGCATTAAGTGCCCGGCTCAAGGGCACCTTAATCTGCAATGTAGATGCAGATGATGGTATTCTTAATGAAGAAAAACACCCTTTAGGGTCCTGCTGCTGCTCATACTGTTCACTGCTGTTTTATACATATTAAACATTAATAAAATGGACACCCAACATCTGTTGAAATGTTTGCATACATTTAATTTAAAAGACATGAAAATGTAATATACAAAAGACAGACACACTTGATATGACTTAAGTTGTTATTGGCAGGATTAGTTTGAGTGACTAGAAACCCATGTACATTGTAATGTAATCAAATATAACAGCCCGGTAATAGATACTACCTTAAAGAAACCTTTAATTGTTATTAATAATCTCATTTATGTCCAGTTTGCCAAAACATTAGAAACACCTTAAAATAATGTGCAATCCAATACAACATAACCACTAAATACAGCCTCAAATCAGCACCTCTTGCACACACCATCACCAACAAATAAAAATGGTAAGAACTGATTACAGGACTGTTGTATTGGCTTGCATTATAATGTACAGGGGGTTCTATTTTCTCATCACTGTGATTAAAATCAGTGGTTTGGAAACAAATGTATTGCTCACAAGTCTGTCACAGTTTAGCGGTGTAGACAAAGTGTTCATGGTAAAATATGATATTGTGCAAGCACCCCTTTCCCTTTAGGTAGACCATTATAAAATTCTATAGGCGGTGAAAAAGATAAAGAGATGCTTTGGCAGTATTTGTGCCCAGTTAGTGTGATCCTGTAGACACCTTGACTTGTCCTTTACAGTTCCACTGTTCCCCCTCCTTTGTAGAGTTAGCTTAGTGGTTTCACTATCTTCATTGAGATGTAGTTCTGGAAAAGACAAAAGAGAACAATCAAATCACAGCTTTTTTTTTTTAGTCTGGACTAAACACATGAAGCACACAGCCTCACAAACATCATCGCCTGCCCCATAAGAGCAAATAACAGTGAACATCTGTGTCTATTTGGAACCGCTGCATGCACTTTAGGTTATAATAGCTGGACCAAATGATTTCAGAATATATGACCAATACTCTCAGATGGTCCCTCTTGTTTGTCCTTACCGGTAAAGAGTACAGCAGGATGGCGAGGAAGAGAACCACTATGATCAGGATGATGAGTCCAATGAAGAGGCACCTGAACCTTCTCCACACAATGAACTTCATGGTCTTACATGGGTTGGTGAACCAAAAGAAGGACGTTTCTGGGCGACTGATAGTTATGGAGAATGAAAGACAGCGTATTTGTTACCGCAAAACTACACTTTTCCTTATTCCTAGCAGTTAGAGGAATGGATGGGATACATTTTTAGAGATTAAATCTGCAGAACGTGAAATAGGGTATGTTTCACAGTCATTCCACTGTGGGTTCTTACTTTGGAGGTTGAAGTGTGGGGTTCATGTTGGGTTCGTCCCTGCCTTTTCCTGCAGGTCTCTCGTCTGCATCTGCTTCACTTACAATCTCCAGTGTCATCTCCACTTTGCCCTGTAAACACAAGACGAGCAGACGTAATGAGCAGCAATAACAACGAGGACCTCTGAGACTTTCAGAATATTCAAATGTAGTAGAGATCTGTTCATCAAGCTTCTGCGGGTAATTTATAAATTGTTTATTTAGGAGTAATGAATATGAACTGTAGCATTTGGTGCCCAGAACAAACAGGATAACGTCCAAATTCAGAAAAGACAGTAGCAGTTTTTCTGTCCTTTTTCTCATTTTAAATGAAATGAGTAAATATGGAAACCCATCTGACGTACAAGAACAAATATGACTCCTGACTTTGTTCTGTCAGCCACTCTTTAGCAGTGAGACATGAAACCTAAAACTTTTAAGTCAACTTGATGTCATTCCAAAATTCCTGCTGGGAGTCTACTGTAAAAACGCACCCCATTGTTCATTCAGTTGCTCATTAGTACAGGACAGGTTTGAACAAGGCAATTTACCTCAAAAAATGCAGAACTTTCTGTTCATACTTACGCCCAGGACGCTCTTTCCACTCTGTTCAATGGAACAGGGCCACCAGCCTCTGACTGACTGCTGAGCAAACAGAGACTTGGCATTCTCTGTCTTGTGTGAGGTTCCCATTTCCACATCCATCATCTTCAGAGAACACTTCTCTGGGGTCTTTGCAGGCACAACCATGTTACGCAAATCCAGCTCCAGTGTGCCTGCGATCACAGAGTATCATACACCAACAGTCAGGTTTTATAATGGTGGTCTCTGGGTAAGACAAACACTTGAAACAAGTTTTCTTGGTTTAACTTTAAATTGAGTGTCTTACCAAGGTAATCATCCAATGAGAATTTGTCATTATCCCATATCTGAACAATCAGCTTGGGGGGAATCCTGAACTCTGTCTTGTCAAGACTCCAAAAGTGCTCCTGTTGAATAAAGAACATGTGAAAACACGTTTTAGATTAGCTATTTCAACAATGCAGGCCTTATTATTATTATTTTTTTTTTTTAAATATCTGTACAGTATTAAAATGGTCCATATCTTATTTTGAGTCAATTGGTTGATAGTCCAGACAAAGCCTCACCTTCTTGGACACAAGGCAGAGTTGTTCAGCAGGCAGGTAGTCGAAGTCAAAGACGAACCTCCAGTTAAAGTTGCCATCTCCGTCCAGAGACCTGTAGTGGACGTCCGTCTTCTGCTTGTCCTCCTCCATGCCTGGCATCCAGCTGGCAAAGGGAACAACAGGTGTGAGCCTTCATTGTCCTGTCCCAGTGGGTTCCACAGTGACCTTCAACTATACAGTTTGGCTTTTAAATAATTAAATAAAATCAATGTAAATCAGCTAAAAGAAGAGTTTAGAAATGGTTGCCAATGAGAAACAGCATCATAAAAGGCAAGACTACAAAAAATAGTAGCAATAAAGTCAAACAGTATAGAGGCTAAAGGTAATTTGATCCATCAGTCGTACCCTTTGACGTAGATGTCACTCATGCGTTCTCCTGTGATGCTGGTCTCATCTAAAGTCACATCTGTGGTGTTCCAGATGACAATGCGCAGGAAAAACCTGAACATTCAAACACAGCGAGCGTTATCTCAGTGGCATCTGATGTGACCGGTGATGAAGTAGTGAAGAGCTGCACAGAACTTACTTCTTAGGCTTGCGTGGTGTGATGTCAAAGGGAGGTCCAGGGGGGCCAATGCTTTTGGGGAAAACATCCACCCACATCTGAAGGCTTCCCTAAATTAACACAATAGATAGGTTTTACAAAATAGCTGCATCAAGGTAGATGTGGGCATATACAGATATAGTATGTGTGAGCTGTGACATCTGACCTGAGAGAGATTGGGCTGGAAGGTGCTGTAAAGGGTCCTGGTCTCCACATGTTCAGGGACAAGTGCCTGTTTTCTGAGCACGTGCAGAGAGAGTCGTTCTAAGGCCGGACCCAAGTGCTGATGAATTTCCTTGTTGTTCTCTGGATGTGAAAACATGTTATGGCTTAATTAGTTATATAATAATATTATATAATAATTAGTCAAATTAGATGATGTGGCAAAAAGATTCAGTCAATAAATGTCAAGCGGTCAAACCACATCATTCTATTATTACATTTAAAAGTGCAATAGTGTGTTTTCAATGCCCTGTAGCACATGTTGACCATACTGTCAAGTTTCGATACTATTTTTAGCAACGCCAGCAGCATGACTCTAGGGATGACAATGTTGGTCTGTCTGTCCACCACTTTGGTCCAGACTGAAATGTCTCAACAGACATTCGTGGTCCCCAGAGGATGAATCCTCATGACTTTGGTGATCCACTGGGTTTTCATCTAACACTACCATGAGGTTAACATCTTTATATTTTTAGTGAAATATCTCCACAACTACTGGATAAAATTTGGTATAGACATTCACGTTTTTAGAGATCCCGACTTTTACTCTAGCCTAATCTCGAGGTCAAAATTCGTATTAGTCTGTACTTTGATTTATGACCAAATAAATGCAAAATTAATGACATTTCCTTCAGACTCAGCTGTACTTTTGTGCTAATCAGCAAATGTTAGCATGCTCACATGCTAAACTAAGATTGTAAACATGGTAAACCTTGTACCTGCTAACGTCAGCATGCTAACATTGTCATTGTGAGCATGTTAGCATGCTGACATTAGCATTTAGCTCAGAGCACAGCTATCCAAAGTACAGCCTCACAGAGCCGCTTTATTCGACTTGCTTATATTATATTGGATTGCAGGGAAAAAGAAATTACTGAACTGCAGGACACTATAATTTGTGCCAAAGACACACAGTTTGCAAATCTTTTATCACCAATAGAGGTCAAAAATAACCTATTACTTAATGCCTCTGGTTGTACAGAAACCCATTAATGACTGACGGGGATGTGGGGTGTGACTCACTCTCACTAACCAACAGTCCAATCAAAATTAGATTCTATCACCCTCATTTAACATTATAACATTTGAAATCATTGACGTTACCAAATTCAGCCAGGGTGAAATCTTGGCCATTGAAACTGAGTGATGTGCCGTTGTCTTCAGTCCTGGGTTTGGACAGGCCTTTTAGGCGAGCCATGTTCTCCAGGATCTGAGATGGCTTCAGCTGGTCCCGCCACTGGTTGATACCAGAGCTAAGATGGCAGGAGAGATAGATCAAAGAGAGATTAATGCTGCCTGCTTGTTTTTTCTTTATGAATATCTATTAGTTTCATCATTCCCCCTTTGCCCTAAGATTGACCCCACATTCAGATCTCCCTACATGCAGTAGGTTTGTGGCAGGCCACAGTAGGAGTTATATCGGGACAGGAAGCGGTTCTCCAGGTCAATCACTGTCTCGCCGACCTTCTCGTCACGGCTCAGGAAATCATGGTCATAGATGGAGATTTTCAGGTCCTTGTCCTGGGGCAGGAAACACGTCATCTCAAACATCCTAAACAAAACAAAGGGAGTGTTTGAGAAGTGAGAAGGTGCACTGGATAATATGGTCTTTATTATATTCTCCATTGCTTAAATGTATCCATTCGTAGCGTTTACCTTCCAAACACAGGGCTGGTGGTGTTGGGTAAGTAATGGTCTCTGTCGTCAATCGTATTCCTTCCCAGTGATATCTTTATGTATGGATCACACTGAGCAGGAGAGAGAACACAAGTTGAAGCAGAAGGTGCTGACTGGGGCCACGTGTGTCGAAATCTGCTGCTTGTATTGCTGGAAATACAGATTCTTTCTCACTCTGCCATTATTGTCTTTGGGCTGCAGGTCTACGGCCCGGACCACATAAACCCTGACCAGACACTCCTGAGGTCCACTATCTGGCAGCTCTCTGAACTGACGGGGAGGAGGAGCAACACCTGGGTCATCTGGCAGAGGGTACACCTTGAATGAACCCTGCACAAGAACACACAAAACAAATTTTACTTTTTCTCTTTAATAAATCTTAAGAACTGGGCCTTCAGCTCATTTTACAGCTTTACTTTCTTTTCTAGTAAATTCATCAACACATATCAGCTACTAATACAATCTTTTGTATGCAGTGTTTCATAGTAAAGTGTTAGTATTCTGAATGGTGTCAAACTACCTTCAGCTCTCCAACCACAGTGGGGTCTTCGTCCCCATTTTCATTCTTGCCTCGCTGCAGTTTGAAGGTGCTGCAGAAATCAGTCAGCCCTTTGAAGTCTGGGACATCCTCCAGTTCACGGTCATACACCTGAGAATACAAAGTCACATTCAAGTCATCTACAGCTCAGGAGAGGAGCTTCTGTACAACTTAGTAAGTTGTAAGTAAGTAAGTTATGATCATTATTTACGCAGCCATGACATACAACAACAAACACACTGAATTAACACTGTGATGTATGTCATGTGGGAAGAAATAAAGCCAACTTACTTTGAGGGTGTCATATCCTTTTTTGAGGTAAGGGCCGCATTTCTCCTGGTCTCCAGTTGAAGCGTAGAATTTACTCCACCAATCGACTGTCTCTTTTTCCTAAAGGTTGAACGGCACAGTTTTAATCCTCATATATATGGTTCTCTGCATTTGGTATAAGAATCTGAAATCTCAGTCATGTTCTCTTGTTTACTCTCACCTTCTCTACACGCTTTGGAGAAAGAAGATGCGGTGTGACACAAAACAGAAAAGAAGTCACAAGTACATACACATAAAACAGTAACAGAAATGCCAAAAACACATACACATACAATAGGCCTTTTTCACAGCAGACATGTTGAGGACAGGCGTTACTAATAACATTAACAATGGCTCTGTTCTATTCAAGTGTAAGCCACGACAACGTGACAGTGAGCCAGCATGCACAACACCAAAGCAGCTAAATGGAATTTAGCCATTGTTATATCTATTAATCACACTTTTGATTTTCCTACTGTGACATGTCAAAATGTCTTCTGTGAAAAAGGCCCATAGGCAACAAATATTGACAAGAAAGTGAAACAGCAAATGATGGTAAAGGAGAGGTAGATAAGGAAATCCTGGTTGCAATTTCCCGATTGACAGCAAATCTGAAAACAAGGGCGTAACAAAGGGTGGTGTAGAATGTGTAACTGCATTAAGGCCCCGGGCCTCTAGGGGGCCCGCTAACACCATGAGTGAGACCTGGCTTTGAATTATGACCAATGTAATGTTTTCAATCTTGACTTTAGTAATAGTAGATCAGAAGAATAAAAACTCTCCTTTCTCGCACAACATAGCATTAATTTTCTTGTCTGGCACCTGTGAGGCTTGAGTTTAATTCCTGACCAAAACAATGTTTTCAATCTTTGTTATATTTAAAGGAATACTTTGACATTTTGGGAAATACACTTATTTGCTTCCTTGCCAAGAGTCAGACGTGAACATTGGTACCACTCTCTGTACGTGTCTGTACACTAAATATGAAGCTACTGCCAGCAACCGGTTAGCTTAGCTGAGGAAGTGACTTTGCCTGGTCAAGAAATAGTCTGACAAATAACCCCCTATAATAAATAGGTTTTTGGTCAGATTTAACAAACAATTAGTGAGTGAACTATTAAACTAGTGAGCTCTAAAGGTGCTGGTAGGTGGAATTTGTTACCTTTGGACAGAGGCAGGCTAGCTGTTTCCCCCTATTTACAGTCTTTATGCTAAGCTAAGCGGCTGCAGTGTTTAGCATACAGACAGAGTGGTATCAATCTTCTCATCCAACTGCTGCCAGGAAATTAAATAAACACATTTCCCAAAATGTCTAAGTTTTGCTTTAAGTTGAATATTTAAAACTGTACTTCTAGCAACAACATGGCAGTGATGGTTCAATAGCAAAATCAGCTTCCACGTGAGTTAGATGCCTGGGGGAGTAATTTGTTCCAGGGCCCATTTACATGTTACGCCCCTGCTTCGAAAAAAAATTATTAAATGTGCCCATTAAAGTAGTGCCAATTAAATGAAGTACAATCGCAGTTATTGTGACAATTCCTAATAGCATTGTAACATCATTATGAGGCCTTTGTCAAGCTTGCTGTAGCGTGGTGGATTAAGTGATCTCAGCCATCCAGTGTCATTAATGCCCAGCCTTGCCAATCAGAAAGCTGTAATAGCAATCATACATACAAAGTGGGAGGTAGGGGAAGCCATTTTGTTGACAGCAGCTGACATGTTGTACATGAACTGTAAGCCAGAGTAATAAAGTTTGTCAAATTTGACAAAAGAGTCAAATTCTGCGCTTCTTAGTGGCAAGAGGCAACTTAATGAGTGTTTTAGAAAGAAGCATACTAGTTATGAACAACATGAGCAATACGTCGTGGTCGAGTTTACCTGCGCTTCTAGCAGTGGCCTTGTTTCATCCATGGTAATAGAGACATGTTTGGAAGGAGAAGCCATCATCAGAGCCACTGTAAATAGTGTCAGGACAACATTAGAACAAGGCTTTTTGTCTCTCTCTGTTAATTGTATCACAATAGACTGAGTCATTTGAATTTTTTTGTATTCCTCCTTACTTTTGGAAGACATGCCTCCTTCTGCAGTGATGACATATGGGTCACATCTGAAGTCCTCCAGAGAGGTGATGGTGCACTGACCCACCACAGGCTTCCTGCCAAATGGACGGTGGTCGATCACCTTCAGCACAATGGGAGGTGCGTACATCTCATCCTTTGGAAGGAGCTGGATGGAGGGTGTAGAGAAGATGTCAGGAAAAGAATGTGTTGTGAATTTACAGTATTGTATAAAGTATTCTAAGCAGTAAGTGTTTGTAGTGCAGAACATTTTTTTCATAATACTTCTTTTGATTATTTTATATTTATATTATTTCCCCTGTTCAATAGCTTTAAACTTCGTTAAACTCTTTTTTCCTTCATCCATACCAGACACCCCCAACCCCACCATTACCACTTTGATGAAGAGCACAGAGCTGGGGAAGTTCGGGCTCTTTTTGATGTTCTTGATGACAGCTGACTCCACCCTCTGCCCCCCACACTCCACCACCAGGCTGGGTGAAGACACGGCGGCCAGCTGGTACGGCTTCATGTTCCTCAGGCCCCATGCTAGAATCTGGATACAGAGATACACAACAGAGGTGGACTTAGAGACATTATGAGTATCAGTTCAGGGGGACGGCGTCTATGGTTGGGCGTTACCTCCACAGCAGTGAGCTGCACCACAGGCCGGATGCCCTGAGGAACCATGAAGAGGTTCTCTCCTCTCTTTGCGGGTATCAGGGGAAGATCCGACTCGCCCAACTACAAAGACAGAGACAGGAGAGTATGGATCATGCTTGCCTTTATGTCTTTACCAGTAACTTAACATTTAATCACACTTATTTATCTTATTTTATTTGTATTATCTAGGTAATGGCCTTATAATGTGAGGGGATCATGAGATATATTAATAGACATGAAAAGAAATCTACTACAAACAAACTGAGAAAGTAAAAACATTTTTACTACTCACCATGTATCTATGTCAGTCTGCCTATGATAGAGGTTGTAGTAGGCAATAATTTGTATTTGTAAAACGTCAGCGAACTACAGGCCTAGAGAACATAGGTGCGTTTTAAACACATTAAAGTAGCCTATTCTCCATTACTTTCAGGGCAAACCTTGTCTTTAAGGATGAGTTCAGCAGCCACCAGGGCCTCCCCCGCCTTGTGACCCTTCTGGGTGATGGGGTGCCACAGGAGTTTGGGTGTCTCATCCATGCCTGGATTCAACTTCACCAGTGGCACGCAAACACTGCGGCCCAGCAGCTCATCCTTCCCCTGGGCAGAAGACAACATGTCACGGGTACATTTTTATGCCTTTAGCTGATGCTCTCATTTGAGGCAAATTAACAATAGCAGTGCAATAGCATAAAGTTTTATTTCCCACATTATTTATACTAAAAATGAGGAGTAGACAACGGATTTAACAAAACAGTTTGTTTTTTACAGTTTTCTTATTACAGCTTCAACTTTAGGTGTGTAGAGGAAAAGTAGACATTACTATAAGCAAGAAGAAAACAATGAAAAGAAAGACGCCAAGTGTTTTTTTTTTGAAGACAGCTTGTACTATAAATGTCAAACTTGATTCTCAAGAGCAGTAGAGGTCCAGTGGACATTTTCTGCTTGAGAGATTTTCACTCAAATAATTTCAGTTTTTGTGCTCATTCACAGTTTCAAAGTGAAATATACAAGTCACTTTGTTTTTCCCCACAGCAACTATCTGCAATAATCCACAGTTAGATGCATTATGATGTACTTCATTAAGTACTGAAACTATGGATATTAGTTGTACAAATGCTTTCTCTATGTAAATCTGCCACAACCCACCACTTGGTCATGGTCGTAGAACTCCAGTACAACATTAGGGGGCTGCTGAGCAATGCTCTGGGGGTCTCCATAAATCTTCACGGCACTGAAAATCAAAGTTTGGTCCCAGGTTGGGTTCAGCGTTGCTGCCAGCTTCTCTGTTGTCTTACTAACATGCAGGAAGGAGACGTGTGCATACGGATCTGTGAGGGGAAAGATATAGGTGGTTTTCACAGCCGACGTTAACAGCTAGTTTTGCATTGAGACTCATTTGATTTGAAATGTAAGACTCGAAATCCATCAGCAGTCTTAATATTGATATTAGAAAGTAATTATTTAATTATATTTTTGACCAGAAACTAGAATCTTACCAGAAAAACTATCTTTGTCCATAGATATCATGTTCCGTGCCTGATAGACGTAAACACGGAGATGGTACGTATGTGACCCTGTGAAGAAGAAAAACATTATTCAGTAGCATATATTTATGTATATTTGTTTGTATGCGCATGATCATTCATCACTCACCGTCAACGGAGCAGGACACAGTGGGTGTGTTGGCACCAAACAGCTTGGTGGCATCGGCCTTGGAGCCTTTCTCCTTCTCGTCAGTATCAACACCCTGCAGAGTAAACCAAAGAAAACACGCCATGGCACTGTAGATGCGTTTAATACATAAGTAAATATTTGGAAATATTTTGTGACTCAGTGAGCTCAGATCCGGTTCTTGCTTTTATGCCAGCCCTTCCTCTCCTCTCTGGATACTTTGATGTTGCATTCTGACTATTTAAGCCACAGTCAAACTATCTTTATGAAACCAGATCCTGACCCAAACAAGCCATTTCAAATCAGAATTCAATATTTATTTTCCTTTTTTTTAAACTCACCAGTGCCCCCTCCAGTTGGAAGATGGCGGATGGTCCGAGTCGGCCCTCTGGTGCCATCTTCCGCCTCCAGCGCCTTCGACGGAACGTATCCGATGAACGCTCCTTCCTGTGGAACTTCCAGCCAATCAGAGAAGAGAATTCCCAGCCCTCAGGGTCACCTTGGTCCCGCTTCTGTGAGCAAAAATAAACGTAGGTAAAAAATGTTTTAAATGAAAATCAGAGTGATACAATCATTAGCAATAAAAGTGGTAGCCAGAGACACCTGGATATCAATCTCTATCAATCTTTATGACATAATCAGTGTTTTGCAAAATAAGCTTCCTATATGAAAATGTTTTTCTTTTACAAGGCATCAAAATTCAAATTATGCTACAGTACAGACAGCTGTATTGCCCTACTGTCCTATGCTGACCTCCACAGCTGCTCCTGCAGGCAGAGCGGTTCTCTTGCGAGGTCGAACCAGCCTTCTCCTGCGGTGGATGTGGTACACCTTCTCCGCAGGGACCCAGGCCCGAGGCTTGTCGTCTGGGGGAATGGTGACTCCATACTCCCAGCCTGTGGAGTGTACACACACAGGCACATGCACACAAACAATTTGCTTTTGTTTCATTATAGTTTGGATACAAGAACATATGGTTTAAATTTCACCATGCAAGTTTAATTTATTATTATTATGACGTAGCAAGAAGGCTAGAGTGAGTCAGAGCCCTGTAAATAAGAAACATCCAACACAATTTAGTCATTTCCCATGCTGCCTTTTTGAATAACTACTTATGCCTACAAACAGCTTGAAAAACACTACTCTAGATTTTAGCTTGTTAGGTAAATGTCCGCACCTTGATCATCCACAGCTCTGTTGTCATCCACAGTCCACTTGTCCTCCCACGTCCAACCTGGAGGACAATCAAACTCTTCAGGGTTACGGCTCTTCTCTCCATTCTGTGCAACACAAAAACCTCAGTTAGCTGCACAAGTTCATTTCTTAATTTGTTGATTTTCTTCATGTGTTTTGGCCTGCTCAGATATTATAGATTACTCTTCCATCAGAGGCATCTGGAGGAAACCCGAGTGGAAATAATAAAGAACAACTGCCACCAAAGTCAGTAAGTAGCTAAGAGAAAGTGCGTGAGTCTGGGTGGTATTCATGCATGTTTTTTGTGTTGTGTGTCACAGGGACTTTTTTTTTTATTTATAGCCACCCTGCACATTATTTGCATGTCAGCGTACTGTTCTCACCACATCGGTGTAGGGCTCGGAGGCAGCTTTCCACTCTCCACCAGGGAAGCGAGTCTCGTTTTGGAATACCTCGTCCATGAATGTAGTGTGTCCTGCATCTGCCTCTGTTAACAGACTGAAACACAAAGTCAAACATACGGTATGTACCACCTGTGTGTGAAATATAAAAACACATTTTACAGAGGCTAATTTGAACCACTATGTGTGAAATTTGGCACCCTCCAGTATAAATAAATATATATATATATATATATATATATATATATATATATATATATATATATATATATATATATATATATAAAGACATCCTGACACACCAATGCATGCCGCAAGAGAAGAAAAGGTTTGCTTGTTCTGATACTGTGTTTACATGTTGGGAGTAAACCAACTGTTGGCCATACTCAAGCAAAACTTTCTATACAAATAAAGCTGTCCAAGTGTGTGTTCCTCTTGATGCTCCACATAGGCAATTTTACTCGTCATACATTGTAATGGATCAAATTAAAGCAAAAACCAACATAAAGATGTCGTCTTCTCATATATGAAGGAATCGGCATTTGTTGTTTCTCCACTTAGCAGACATACAGTAGTTGGTGCTTGAGAGGCACTTGCTCCCAGAAATGTACTGATGATGCTGGCGTAGGAAACCAAAGAATTATGCATGTAAATTTGGAGTCAGGATTGAAGTGCAGAGAGTGGTTGTACTTGAGATGACAGAGGTAGATCAAAAAAAGTAAGTGTAAATAACTTCCAGCTGACTGGCACAGTCTGGTACTTTGTCGTTAAATCATGGGCTGTGGTATGAGAGGAATGTAAACAGTAGAGAGCCGACATTAGCCCACTTCCTCTACAGTCCACAGAAAGTGTGTGTTCAGTGTATAATAATGAAACTAGTCAGTATAGGAAAATAAGGAATCACAAGGTCTTCCTCGTGGTCAAATGTTTTGCATTTTAGGGGAGGAAAGATGCCAAATGGTCATCTACAATTGTACTCACGCTTTCTCTGGGTCAATGAACCAGTCACCTTCCCACTCCCACCCTCTTGGGGGCATGAAGTACTCTTGTTTCAGCTTCAGTTTGCCTGTTACGTCTGAGTATTTGTAGCGCCCCACCAGTCCTGTGGTCCCCCATTTCCCAAACACCTGGGCCTGGTTCTCGTACTGTAATGCAGAGGAGGGCATGTTTAGTTTAAGATGCTGACTTGAGTGCTGCCTCTGAATAATCTTCTAAAAAACATTGTCTGGCAATACTTTGTGGATACAGAAAAGTACATGATTGTTTTTTTTGATGTGAATGATATACCATCTCAGCAAACACACTGAAGGTTCCCTCAGAGTAGGAGTTGAACTTCTTCTCATGTGCAGACAGACCCAGCCACATGTTGACTCTAATCTGAACCGGCACCTTCAAGCCCTTGTTCTTGTCCATGGGGTACTGGGGGGAACCGAGAAATAAAAATTTAAAAAAACATCACATGAGCATTAGGATTTCAGAGAAATTAATGCTAATGCAGTACCTTTTAGCTAATAGAGTCCAACGGCAAAGTACCACACTGCTACCCCTGTGTTCAATTTTCAAACCTTTCCTTTATTTATTTATTTTTATTGACTGCAGATGAGCACCTTTAAAAAGACAGTCTGTGTCTTGCCACAGTGTTGACCACAGGCCTGCTCACTGTATGTGGAGTAGAGGATCTGGTGGGCGGGGATGCGAGTGTAGGCCACCCTCTTCTCACCCCGTAACATCCAGATGATCACATCAGGCATGCTGTTCTGGGGCTGGACACAGTGACGGTAAGAACGTGAACAAATGCAGAATTATGGATAAGCAAAACAAACAATATGATGCAATGCAGTACCAAATCAAAGCAAGTCCAAGACAACACCTTGTTTGGAAATGTTATTTTAAGTCCCCCTTTATCCAGAGTGCAATTTCAAATGCTTAAATCCTTGCTGTGTACGTACCTCCTCAGCCAGCAGTTTAAGTTTGTCCGCCCAGGCCTCTATGTCAGACACTGTGTCACGGATCTCTCTGGCCTCCTCTCTCATGCGTCTGGCTCCGTCCTTGATGGTGGCCAAAGCGCTGTCTCGCAGCTTCTTGATTTGAATGTCCAGAGATGTCAGGTTGGAGTGGCCCTCCAGCTCAGGTGTTGGGAAACTGAAGGAGAGCAGAGACAAAATGGGACTCAGTTCACTAATTCGCCAAAACTATATTCAAACTGAGATTGTACTGAATAATTACCCAGTGAACTCTTAAATCCTTGGGGGTTTACTACTTTTGACCATTCTTGGTTCATTTGTTTTTTTTTGGTGAGACTGAACACATTTTCTTTCCTTTTTGTCTGAGTCTCTTGGGTTCATCTGACATTTTATCCCATTAAAAGATTCACAGACAACACAAATGATGTAATGCTGTGTTTTTCAGCAACACCATATCCTCTATTTACCTTTCTAGGTCTTCAATCAGCTGAGTGAGCAACTTCAGCCACACCTCTATCAGTTGGTTGTCAGACACTTTTGCCAAGATGGCAGTTTTAAATGCCTCCAGGTTGGATTGCTGCAACAACAAGCAGTGAGGATTAGATCGTAAACCTCTCCAACTGATTCTCACACTGGCACATGTACAAACACGTACCGAACATTAGTACAATGCAGTATCTTTTAGTGGCTGCAAACCTACAGGCAATAAATCATAAACTCTGATTGTAATTAAAGCAAGGATTTTAAGTTTTTAAGGACGTAGTATTACCAGGTGGTGAGTAATGTAGAGGATGATGTTGACAGTGTCCAGGCGGTGGCTGATGTCTTCCCAGAATGAGAGAACCACAACTACTGGCTTAGTGTCTGCCCAGGGCAGGTAATAATAGTGGTTACCTAGAAAGATTACACACGAAATAAGAATCCTCTGGAGAGCAAAGCAGGTTTCAAAAGTGTCTTTAGTCTAAAAGTGCGTGAACAGTCAAGTAGTCAGATAGCAGCGTCCTCACTCACCATCAAATACAGCACAGCTATACTGAGTGGTGGAGGCCAGTGGTTTGCAGGTGGTGTCCAATTTGTTGCCATAGTTGCCGATGCTGACCTCAAACTGGATTGGCTCTCCGGGTTCCTGTATCATGGAGGCGCTGTGGAAGACTGCACACAGACTGTATTTCCTCCTCCTCTGGTACTTCTAATGCAGGGAAGAAAACGGAAGAGGGGAAGGGAAAGAGAAGCGGAACGTGTTTTAATGAACTAAAATGTTGTATCACTTCATGTACAGACTTTTTAAGGAACATGAACAAGGAAAAGAAAGCTGACCACATCATTTACAAGCTACACACTTCCCTAACTTCTCATATCACCACGTCCCAAATTTCCCACATTGAACAACACTTCAGATCAGGTATCACTCAGCGGATAAATAGTCACAATACCTGCACCACCAGGATGTCATCGTTGTGGATATTGTCCACTGTTTTGTCTGCTTTCTCCTCTAGCTTAGTGGACAGCTGGACCAGGATCCTGCCCCTGTACGCCACTCCTTCTCCCTGCAAACACAACACATTGATAAAAAACAATAAAAAGGGGGTGCAGGACAGGGATAGAAGGGAAGAGAAAGGTTAAAATTGTAGGTAACTGATCACATTTAACCACTACCTTGCCATAATTGAGATCGTCGTAGGGGTCTGGCAGGCCGGTGAACTCTCTGGGGCTGCCGTACAGGTTCACATAGCAGGGCCCAAAGACAGGCAGGAAACCCACCTCAGACGACCCGGTGTTAGCTGTGGATAAATGGAATGAGACTTAACCCCTTTATGATTAGACTCGAGCTAAGCTACACCAAGCTTTAATATTAGTATGTCAGTGTTGCTCTATTTGAAGCGGTGGTGATGGACAGACTGCAGTGGCAACAGTGAATGCTGTGTAAGCAAGTGGCAGGCACTACGACGACAAAATGGTTAAACATTTAAAATCCTAATACTAATGTCAAAACAGAGCAGGGGACAGCTTTATTAGAAATGTGCACACACAGAATGAGACTTATTAAGCAAATTAGCGTGCACAACATGCTTAATGCGTTACATCTCATGCAACATAGAGCAACAAAGAGCACTGCTGAACCTTCAAACGACGATATTTCCCCATTTCTCGCATGTTCCTCTAGAAAAAGGACAATTCAAGTACCATTTAGAAGTTATACAAACAGGCACATAAGAGTAACAATGGTTTTCAACTGTAATACAATAAAGAAAATGCAATATATAATGAAATTCAAAGGTTATGAACTTCTGTACTGGGGTTTTCACAAAGATCCAGACTTATTAGGCGCAGCCAAATGTTTATTATTTTTCGATTTTGAAAGAAATAATCCAAAAATAATACCTTCTATCTCTCCACCAGAGGAGGCTATCTTGGCCAGGTTCAGGTATGTGGTACCAACAGCATCATTTCCTGTCAAACGATCCCTGCAATCACACACTTGACAACTTTAGACTCACACTGCATCACTGACTTATGTGATTAACTGTTAAATAACAAGCACATTTCACAATGTAGGGCTATTGTTATGCTCTGCCTTTTCACTACCTCTATGAAGGAAGTACATGGAATAGAAAAACAACTTCTCTCAACAATGCATCTGTTGGCTCTCGGATCCGAGAGTGTTTTCAACACCTTCTGAGGCACACGCAGTTTTTCTAACCTTTCCTCTTGCACTTATTTCCCTTCAGCCTTCCTGGACCGGAGTTATCGGGCTGTTCGTTCACTCAGAAACACACAATAATGAAAATTAGCTGAGAGACGGTGCCAACAGGATCCCAGAGCATGTTACTGAGGGGAAGGGAGGGGCCTGCACAGCCTGAGTTATAGGCTGCAACATTATTCTCATGTGGTTGGTGACGGGGCATGGAAACACACACACTGCAGAAATGTTGTGGTACACTTTCTCAATGCCAAATAACTCCAAGGACAAAATAACTCTCCCTCTTCTTGAACACAAAATGACACACGCTAAAATCTCTTAAATATAAATTGTAATCTTGTTCGACTTACCAATCAAAGACTGTCAGTTTGATACGCTCACACATCGAGGGGAACTACAGAAAACACAAGAAAAAGTGAGACTAAAAAATGAATTCATGATGTCTATTACTTTCTTACTTTTGTGCCAGGTCAGAGTATAGCTTTTCATCCTCGGGACCTCTTACCTTCACTCGGAGGTTCAGCACTTGGTTCCACACCGGGTTTGCATTCTTCTCAATGATCTGAGTGCACAGCTGGAGAGAGAGAGGAAAACCCAGCTCAATCAGCTTTTCTTCTGTCACACAACAATGTTATATCCTGCATGCTTAACATTTAACACCGCAGCTAAAAAGAGGCAAGTGGTCAGGAACCTTTTTGCCAGCGAAGCAGGCTTCTAAGAAGGGATCCACCAGGTTCTTCTTGTCTCCATCTCCTCCAAAAATTTCTTTCATGGTCTGGACGAAAGCATCATCCACTAAAATGAACCAATCATAATTAATTTAACAGTATGGAAAAATACTCTTCTTGCTTTTAATCAGTTTTGACAGCCATAAAATGGGAAATAATTTCAATTTGCTGTTTTTTGTGTGTGAACCAGTATTTTCTTTATGTGTTGTGTGGTTTATCCATTTATTTTTTATAAATATAAAATGATGATTACTACAGCTTGTCTTACTCTGGGGAACGTCCTCAGCCCTGAACACCTTCAGTGACAGGGTGGCCCATCGCAGAGTCACACCGGCTGGCAGCAGCAGATTATTCTCTATGTCGTCCTGATCGTCATTTGACTCCCTCTTCTCCACCTGCAGCAGACAGAAAGAACAGAAAAGAGTCAGTGAGAGAGAGCGAGGGGCATAGCCACCACATTTACATGAGGAAAGAGGAAGCAACCAGCGCCCAAGGAAAGTTATCTGAGAGCTGTGTTCTGTCAGTCGTACCGGAGGCTCATCTCCAGTCCCCACTACGAAGAGGCTGACTTTGAGGTAACCTTTAGCCCCGGAGCTGGAATCATCTGGGTCATTCAACAGGAGCCACTTCCTCATGACACAGTGGGCTGCAATGGGACAGACACACATATAAATACACCATATAAAAGGACACACGGAGTTCATTATAACACAAACAGAGTGTACAGGTAAATGAAAAGCCCAGAAATGGTGAAAAGAAAATTACCTTTGAATTCTCTAGCAATTTTGCTAAGCTAACTATTTGTTTATGTAGTGGATGAACAAAATAATGATTTTTGGGCAACACATTTTTGTCTAATTTTACTTTACCCAGCAATAACTGATTCTTTGGCCACTTGCGTACAGCAAAAAACAAACTGTGAACACAGCACCGACATATTATCATCACCTTTTGAGCTGACATGGTGAAGTTGTTGGCTAACAGTTGCTTATTTAAACATCCAGCAGATACGGAACAACGTTATCATTCAGTTAGAGTCGTGTTTCTGGCCACCTGGAAAATCTAAGTCCATTATTTGCTCTCTTTTTAGCTCTGCTTTGGTCTCCTCCAACTTCTGAGGGAAATATCTGACTTTAAAGCTGCTAGCTTGAATGCTCCACTCCAGTATGTTCACAAGCTGGTCGCTAACTTTGTCTGCCTGCTGTTTGGTGATGGACAGATAGTGTGCAGTGTTTTTTCTTTAGAGCTTTTTTTTTTTGCTGAAAACGGCTTTAAGAGCGATGAGAGTGAACCAGAACAGTAAAGTTGCAGGTTGGAAACTCAAAACAACGAGCTGAAAGATGCTAAAAAGCTCCATAGAGCTGAGGGGAGCTGCAGAGTCGGGTGATAATTATCGAATTCTCTGTGGGTTCATCACTATTAGCGACACCATTCGCACACAAGTAGTCATGTGACCCATTATTAATAATAAAAAAATGTTTATAGCCGAAAGAAAAAGGTGAAAATAACCTGATTTTTATGTACCTTTCATGTTTACCACATTTATCACATTACAGACACACCTATTCTGAACAGAATCAATTATACAAATAACACCATAATAACCCTGTCACATTCTTACGTCCACAAGCTATAAACAATAGCATCCTCTGAGCAAATGTAAAAGACAAACAAATCTGTGGTTTGTGACAAGCTTACCTGGTTCATCATAAACATAACCAATGTCCAGCTGTGTGAGAGAACAAAACCACATCAGCCAGACTCATTGTTAAGGCGTTAACCACACTCTTTTACATATTAACAATTATGTGAGGACAAAATTAAACCTGGTACCTTGAATTCTCCCATGAGACAGTCAGCCCTCAGTGAATAGGAATCATAAATCTGCAGAGGAGAGTGCAACAATTCACAGTTTATATATTTATACACATTGACAGAGGACAGGACCTCAAAATCGACATGTGTACTGACCCGGAAGCTGATTTGCTTATCAAACAGATCCGAGGGCAGCATGTGGACATTGTAGAAGAACATCTGCCAAAATACAAAAAAAAAAAAAAAAACATTATATAAAGTTTTAATGAAAACATTTTAATTGGACACCTCAGCACAAGATTGTAGTTTTGGATGGCTTAGCCCTTAACCATGTCAAATTCTTCAAAGTGCGATCAATAGAATCAAAAGGAACACATTTTTATTTACGTCTATTGTCTCTGTGTGAGAGTTAAGTGAGAGTACCTCATCAAAGAAGGGGTTGTTGCCCCTCCTGATCCTTGTCCTGTGGGTCTGTTCACACACATTGACCTTCACCACTGGTTTGATGTTGTTGCCAGGCAACTGACGGGCCTCAATGATCCGGACACGAACCTGAAACACACAAAGCATCAGAGTATCAGTGTGGATGAACGTATATAATTCATGACAGTATGAGAGCATATGATTCTGACCAAGAGCACCCCAGTTTATTTAAATACGCTGTAGACTTATAGATACATAACCTGTGTAAACCTAATCTAGCTAGAAACACTCAATGCTAACCTAAATTTTAAATTTAAAAGGAAAAAAAAAACTATCTTAAGGTGGAAATTTGTTCTTTATCCTTGTAGTCTGTAAAGTATTCTCTTGTAATAACAAAACTTATCAGTTTGTGCTGATTGTTTTCTTATCACTGGCCAGACGATTACAAACATATCAAAAGACAACAAAGAATGAAATTAGCGAAAGGCAACCTGCAGTATATAGTTCTTTTGTAATGAAAGGAATGGAGATCATGCTTGCTTATGATCTTCTTATCCTCAACCAAAAGCATCCATTGTAGGGTTAATCAGCTACTTGCTATTAGACAAGCAGCTTTATAATTGTGCAGACAGCAATGCACGCCGCTAATCCCTCCCCCCACGCACAGTGAGATGGATAGTGCACCATTTTTCACCAGGATTGCCTCATTTTTCTACAAAGAAATGTATGCCATCAGAATACAGATACTTTAACAAATCCTACACATAGTGCAGATCAAGAACAGAACCTGTTCTTGAATTAAAAATGTAGAATGGTGCAGTAGCTGTTGGTCTTTGTTGATAACTGTGTAGCAAAATCGCTATCAAACTGACCTGGAAGTCCTGAGGTTTATTGACTAGTCGGTAGCGATTCTGTGCCCTGGCCATCTGCTGGCGGAGGTTACCAGACAGACCAGGGGACGAGGAGACCCCTGCAGAGCCACTTTGGCCCCCATCTGGTAGAGTCTCACCACCTTCCTCGCCGCCACCACCACCACCACCTAATCAGCATTAAAACAAGATGATCAGAGATCAAACACCTGACATGCCTCTAATCAACTTTTACTGCATTGTTCTGCATCATTAGTTACATAAACATACCAGCATCCACTGTGGCATCTCCTGTTTGAGGGTCATTGGGGTTTGGTGCAGCATTGGCTGGAGGATCGTAGCCAATCACAAGGTTGATTGTAGCCTGGAAGGAAATGATTCTGGTCAATTATTTTATTTATTTCTTTTAAAAGGAAGATAGTCTTCCTGTTGCTTATATTTTTAAATCCACAAAGAAAGAAACTTACGCCAATACTCTGTCCATTTTCATTGACCAAAGGAACATTTCTGGATGGCAGTGATCTCACTTGACCTGTGGAAAGGTCTTTCAAAGGGATTTTGGTTGACCCAATGAATCTGTTAAGGAAAAAAAACACAGATTTGTATCCACTGTCAGATACTGTAATTTTATAGGCGTATAACATGGGACTAGGAAGAATTTGTTTGGGGACAATTCTGCACAGATTTTTCTGATTTGATGGGGCAAAACTCAGGCTGCAATTCTAGTCAACCAACATAATCAGTAATCAAGTTCACACGGAAATGAATTGAAGTAACATTCACAAAAGGGGCATATTGAAGGTCACCACCCAGAGCTAACAAACCCAGCCTGCTGAGACAAATAAACACACCCTATGAGCCAACATACAGTCAACACAGCATTCACAGTGTTTAGATCATCTGTGGCTTTCTGCAGAGACAACTGACATTAACTAATTCTTCCATTTCTTTCCATCTGAATACCAGCTGTGAACGACAGAACCAGGATGATTGTGGAGGAGTTTAAACTAGACATCCTACTATTTTACATTTGCTATTCATATATTGGCTTCTCATCAGCCTCGTCTGAAAATCACAGGAACTTCCCGATAACAAAAACATTATGCCGGCCGTCTGGAAGTAATTTGCCACTGCGACTGAGTCAAACATTTTCCTCATGGAATGTTAATAAAAGCACTGCCTGAGAAACAAAGTAATCATTAACATTGATTTGAATTGATTGATTAATGATTAAAACAATCTAATGAATCAAACGGCTGTCAAGACAAGGCTGTAAGGATGCAGATACAGCTGAACTAGAGTTGCTATGAGAGCTGCATGACTTTAGGCTTGAAATGTTAATCACATTCCTCCGTTAACTCCTTCTTAGATCATTTCAAGGACAAAATTAAATGAAACTAAATGTGGGAAGTGGAGATCTGACTGACTAATACTGGACCTTTATGTTATACAAGTACAATTGTATCTTTAGCTGTCTTTCCATGCAGTGTTAGATGGAAAATTCCCCCAAAGCAGTTTGTTATTGCTTGTGGTTGACCATTCTGTCTGTCTTGGTGTGGAACCAAAAATGATAGCTTAATGTACTAACGTGAACTTTAATGCTTGTTTGCACTCAGGCAGTTATGAGTGAATATGAAAGCAACAGCATCCTATTAGCTCTGGGAAAAATAAAAATAAAATTACAGATCTCAAATGTTGCCACTGAACCATCACAAGCCCGGATATTTGAAACATGTACACTCAGTGTCCAGTTTATTAGGTACACGTAGCTAAAACTAATGCAGTCTAATACAGAAGTCCTGCAACAAAAACTCCTGCCATCATGACGGTTATAATGTTCAGTTTTTGTTGAAACTGTTTTAAAGTGTTGATTCAACGGTAGTTTGTGATGCTGTTTCTATTATTTTGTCCACCCCATTTATATCAATGAGGCCTAAATAACAGAAACACCTCTCTGTATAATGCAATACAGTTCAACAGCACCACAAACTACATCCTCCAGAATGACCACACAGTGGAAACAACACCTCATGAACATTATAACCTTCATGAAGGGAGGATTTATTGCAGGACTGTTAGACTGCATACGTTTTAGCTAGGTGGACCCGATAAACCGGTTACGCAGTGCATTTTTGGCTGGATAAAATCACGCTCACTGCATTGTATCCAAAGTAACACAATAAATCATGTAAACTGTATCATTCTTTGGGAGGACAGAGGAATATTATTTTGGCAGCGTTCCTGACAGGAGGAATTTTCCCGAGACAGAAACTCTGTTACTCACTACGGACGCTAGATCCAGTCACACCACTGAAGGCTCAGATTCAGATACAACCAAGACTGGATAGAAATTAAAGCTTTCAAATGGACCCAAATGGAGTATTTTTTATCTTTTGCTAACAACTTTTACTTGGCCTGGAAAAGTGCAGATGCCGACTGAATTTACATCAAGTAATTTAAACTTTAAACTTCAATAAAAGGAAAGCATTTCTTTAAAACATAAAACTTTATTGAACAAAAACTTTAAGGACAAAGCATTAGCAATAGATCATAAGATTTATATGATCCTGTCTTAATACTGAGCAGCAAAGCATCTGACGTGCAAAATTTCAGTATAAATGTATATACTATAAATATACTAAATACCATACAATTATGCTGCACTCCACTTAAGTACAGCAAAGTAATCCAATGTACTATGTACAATTACTCAGACAGGATATCTTTATTAAAACAGCTGCATATCAGATTACCAACACTTTAGGTCACTACACAAATAGTTCAGTGCTTTACATCAGGAAGGAGGCTGACGCCGGGATTCTCCAGTGAGTCAGTGACTCTATAAACCTGGTATGTAGCCTCAAACATGACTGCCTGTCCAACAGTGCTTATGTGTAGATTTCCCAATGGCTTCTCAGCAATAATGTTAAGACTCAGACTTAATCGAAGTGTGGCTTCAGGGAGGATGTGACATCCTCATCCTCCCTCGTATGAAATGACATGCGAGTGTCTATGGACGGAGCTGCACAACTCAGTCGGTTGGTTAGGCGACCTGATTCAGACGTGGGGCCGTCCCTGGATTCTCAGATCATTTTCATTTAGCTACTCCTCTGTTTTCAGCTTGACTGCTCTGACAAGAGCATTCAAATATGCAAGAGATTAAGTCATACAGAATGATTGTATGGTAGTAAACCCTGACTAGAAGTAACACTAGCCTGAACATTTTCCTAAAGTTATGGGACAATAACTTGGACAACATGCTTTGACTCCCATTTTTTTCCATGTAAACACACAATGGAATGACCAAAACAGACTTTGGGACCATTGTCAAGCCCTGCTGAGTCACATCCCAACTCAGCTGATTAAGTCCCCACAGACAGGGACAGGGTGATATATGTATGGAGTTATTATTGGATGTAGATACAGTTTTTCCCCTTTGTCAGGATGTTAAAGTCTTCTATAGCCAGTGGAACAACAGACAGCAGTGCTTCTTGTCACCAGACTTGTAGTCATACACACAACAACTTTGACTTTTTGATCTTTCCACATGTCCTGGTATGATGAATTTCTCACTTATCTAAGCCAAATAACTACGATCACTTACTGTATCTGTGAAGGGGAAGGAGTGACTGTCAACACAAGCAGCTCTGAGTGTCCTTGGCTGGGCTTCAGTTCAAAAAGTATCCCCACATGTTACCAATCCAAATGTATTTGTTTGATCATATTTAAGTGGAAATTTCATTGTCATGAATCCTACTGACTCACATGATCCCCTAACTTTTCATGTAGTGCCATCATCAGGCCAAATTTCAATTGTGCAATACTTTGGTTTATGACAAAAAAAACAAAAAAACAAATCTGTAATGCCATTCCCACCTACTTCAGCTGTGCTTGGTGTTGTTTGTGCTAATTAATAAATGCTGGCATGCTTATACACTACCTGCTAAACCTCAGCATGTTAGTATGCTGACGTTAGCATTTAGCTCAAAGCACAGCTGTGCTTAAGTACATCCTCACAGAGCTGCTAGCATGGCTGCAGACTTGTAGCAGTAGTCTTGTTCTGACCCGTCTAAAATACTTTAACAGAACATGTACTGTATGTGAAATGGCTTTACTTCTTCAAATAATCTCTACAAAAGATTCAAATTAAAACAGATGGAAATGGAAAACCTCAATCATGTGCCATTACACTATGTGTAAGGGAGAGAGACGTGATTAAACTTATGAAACTCGCTACAGGCGGAATTTCATTCTTAAATCTTATGATCAAGACTGTCCTGCTATTTACACAGGGGAACTGTGTCCTACAATCTTCTGATTCCTTTCTAAAATCTAATTAGTTAGGAAGACGCAGATTGCTTTTTTCCTTTTCTTTTTGGTTTCCTCTTTCGTTGCTAGACGACAGGGATTACCCAAAACAGCAGCTGGAAAAGTATTTGAGAGAAAGAGAGAAGTCCTTTTCTGCTCCCACTGTGAAGATCTTTAGGGAGTGTGTCAAACGGGCCAGCCCAGTGGAAAACTTTACTCAATTTAACACAGACTCATGTGCTGGAAACACACATTTGCAAAGCTCCTCCCTCAGTTATGACTGTCCCATTCACTGGGGAAACTTTGACTATAAACTATATGAACAGGAAAGAAATACACAATATAGGCACAAACACTTTCGTGTGTGTTGTTTTTTTACCATAGACTAGACTTTGATCGCAGTAATTAGTGATGTCGAGGAAACATTCTTTGTGGTCGGACTAAATTGGTCCCATATGTGATTCTGGCTTTATTTGGAAGCAGCAACCTTGAGCTGTTTTGGAGCAACTTGGAAACATTTTGCATGACAGCGCCTCTTCCGCGCACAGTATTCATACATGCTGTATGTACTGCAATAACACTGCCACAATGTAGTTTGGCAAGTAACGTCTTGACTTTTCTCTGCCCTTTGTGACAAAGTGCCACACAAATCAGAGAGAGAGAGAGAGAGGACAAACAGCGATTCATCCATCTATTGTTGGCCAATCAGGATCAGTCATCCCACACAGCCCAGCAAGTCTCAGCATGGCAAGCAGGGTGTGAGGGGGTAGACACAGCCAGCTACATAACTCAAACACTGAGTTACTACAAAAATATCCAACTTCCTTTCCTTGTATATTTTATATGTCCGTGTTGATAATGACATGTAACCTGACCTGCGGGTGGTGGCCCTTGGCATGTACAAATAGCTATTCTGCAGCCATGGGACTTCGGAGCTCCTGAAGTCCCATGGCTGCAGAATAGAATAGAATCATGTCGGACTGCCTGTTTTGTTTACTTTAAGAAAGTGACATCCATACGGCTGAAAAAAGACAAAGAGATGGGCACACACCTCAGCTAACTGTTAGCTAACCTGCCTCTTATTTCCTAGAAAGTCTTCGTCCAGACAAGAAGAAGTTTGCACTGTGAATCATTAAGGTGAGGCACATAGCTTCTCTTTCACCAACGTGATCCGTCTGTTGCACAAATAATAGAGCCAAAGCTCACGGGGAGCTCAGCCTGTCTGTATTGCACTTACTTATCTTTCCCAATAGTTTCGTAGTCTTTCACAATCACGTCTATGTAGGAGCTAGAGTCCAGTCCACTGCCCTTCAGGTCAAACTCAAGCACCTGCAAGACAACATGAGGGACACACACAGTCCATTAGCTGATGTGCTGTTATGTACTGAAGAAGCAAAATCTTATCTGAGAGCATGGCCTTTAATTGAATGTAACCTGGGTAAATAACGTTTTGGCAACTCAGCCAGTACGACAAAACACCAAAACAGTCACATCCAACTCCAGGACTCATCTACATCAGTCACATAATCTATTGACATTGTCAGTACATACTGTGATAGTCATATGATGATATACATTTACCATGTGATGTCTGGTCACGTATTTAAAGTAGGGATATCTTATAATGAATCAATTATTCCTGCTCTCCTCAGCAGCTGATCTACAGTAAAAGAGTGAAGCAGAGATATCTGCATGTTTGACTGTGTGTGTGTGTGTGTGTGTGTATTTACCTCATTCCACACAGGATTCAACTCACTGCTAATCGCTTTTGTTTTCTTCTTGTCATCTGAAAGTGAAATTATCTTTTGTGAATATTCATTTTAAAAATGTTTGCAGTTTCTCATTGCAGCCATTTGACACTCCTTTAAAAAATGAAGCATCTGCTTATTCTCTGCAAAGAAAACACTGACTGTAGGGTACATGATGATTCACCACACATGAGGTCAACCAACCCAAGAATGCACCTAAAATCATTTTACCCATTTGTTTTGCTGACAAAGTTATTGCTGAATTTGAAGTTTTTATCTAAACTGGCAAAATTCTGGGCTGCAGTTTCTGCCTTTACAGGGGAAGAAGGGAAAAGCTGCCACACCTGTGGCTGGTGATGATGATGACAGGGGTACAAAGAAAACAGCTGAGAGCAACTAGGGCTGATTGCCAGGATCAATTCTTCTTCAGGAGAAAATACCATTATGTGTCTGATATCATTTTAATTCAGTAACTGAAGGATAATTTCCCTGCAATAGTATTTTCCCTTCATTACAGCCTTCTTCTTTGTGTCTGAGCTCGTGTGTACAAGCTGTATCCTACAGGTCCTAACACAATCCCTACCCAGCCTGTCTTCTGGAAATGCTGTGACATGTTGGGAAAGTCTTTAATGTTGCAATATAATTTATTTATTTATGCTGATTAAGTTTTTAAAAACATACTGCATGTAGAGGGACGACACTGACACTGGTAGCCTAAACTTTTTTAAATTCTACAAAACGACTATTGGGCTTACAGTTAATGCACAAGCACAAGAAAGCTAAAGAAGAGCACTACTGTAGTTTATTTATTGCAACTAACAAAACTATTAAGTCCAGAGAGTGACGTCATACTGGATAAAAGTATGAGTGACTATAAACTTACCATTTAGTTCAAAAGACACACTTTACATCCAAATATTAGACTATACACAATTAAAACTTACTAAGACTTTTAAAATGAGACTTACCTTTAAAAATCACAGAAGTAACAGGATCAGGACTTCCAACTTTCTTTTTGGGCAGACCTTTAGCCGATTCTACTACCACCCGCAACATGGCAACAAACAGGTTAAAATAAAAGAGCGTGAATCAGTGAAGTTGAGAAATGAAATTTAAAAAAGAAGAAGAAGAAGTTTACTCAGGACTGTCGCGCTTTCGCATCCTCACAGCCCCATCACTGAAGCACACAGGGCAGGGCTGAGGAAGTTTATTTCCAAGCCCCGTTGGTGAGAATGGGGGTGGGGGCGGGTCACGGGTGTGCAATTAGGCTCCCACTCTGAGTGGAGGCTTGTGAGCTGCTGCTGCCATCGTGTGAGAGAAGCTGAGTGGAGATGGTAGAGCACAAACTACAGTACTGACAGGAGAAGAGTTCACCAAAGAAATGCATGTTTTAAAGTGAACAGATGGTATAAATTAGTATCTAAACATTACAGTGGCTCCATAGAATAACCTTTAAAACATATCCAGACATTGCCGGATGTCTGCTGTACATTAATTGTTGTAAAAATAAAAAAAAAACAACTCTTCGGGTTACACTTCGCCTCTACATGTTTGAGCACTGATCAAATATCATAGCTGTGGCTCCACCTAGTGGCTGTACCGAGTAATAACATGTATATTTGACAACACTGGGGCCATCGCAGCCTAACAGGCAGTTCATCGCTACTACAAGGCTCTTTTGTAAAAAAATAAATAAATAAATAAAATAAGAAAGGGACACAGTTCAACCAAAAGCAAAGATAGGCCTCCCCACAGAATATATATGTGATGTGTCCTGGAATATGAGCTTATATCAAGCCAGGTAATCAATAACCTGTTTACACCTAGTTGTCTAATTAACTAAGGTTGGAACCAGGGATATGTGATTTCTACTGTATAATACATTTTGAAACTCGTGGTTTTTGTGCCTGGTATTCTGTGTTTTATCATTTTGGAAACAATTATATTCCAGCTTCTTTAACATCCTGGAAACAGCAGCTAAATGCTGGCGTATTTACAGTAATGCTGCTGACAAATGTGTCCCTGCGAAGAAGTGACCATCTGTCTAATGTTAGCAGTCTGAGATGAGACTGAGATGAAAGGCTGCATCAGTCAATCAATCAAACTTTATTTGTACAGCACCTTTCATACAGGTTAGTGCAGTTCAAAGTGCTTCACACATGATAAGATAATAAGACAGAACAAGTGTAGACTGTAAGAATAACAACAACAACAAAACAATGTAAGAATTTGAGACCAATGCATGCAAAAAAAAATAAAAATGATGAAAATGTAATGAAATAGATTGAATTGCTATAATAATAAAAACAATAATAAAGAAAATATATAGAGTTAAATAAAAGCTAGACTAAAAACTAGCTAAAAATAGATTAAAAAGACGAAAACAAACAAAGGGATAAAACTGACAAGAGGGAAAAGAAAGAAATATGATAATATTAAAAATAATTACAAAAAAACACAGATAAAATAGAGTAAGATTTTACTGCATAAATACAGTAGATTAATAAGCCAGGCTGAAGAGGTTTTGCATGGCACAACAGGAAGCCTTTTTGATTGAAATAACAATGTACAACTTGACTCTTTTTGCAGCGGATATTTTGATAGGTGTCATGTCAGGTGTGATAAATAACATTACTAAGAATGAAACAGAGCCATGTTAATGTTGTATGTATTAATGTTATTAGTTCCACCTGTGCTTTTCTTGCTATAACAAGCCAAAACATGCCGTGAAAAAGGTGTGTTACTGCAGGCCAGTATTTTCTCATGTCCATTGCTGGTCATCACATATCAGATGAATTATGTAGGTATTTGAGCCAGTTATAGTATAAGCTACTGGTGTGTAAGGGTGTAATATTAGACCAGGTGCAAGGAAATTGCCCAGCAGACCAGACTCCACTGGGACTTGGGTACCTTCATTAAACATAGTGGGAGGCCACTCTCGTGCTCATTGAAGTGGTAAGCAAAACTGCTGTGGGTTGCCTGGCAATAATTAAACTGCATTAGTTACAGAAGTCTGTGAAGCTTTAACAATATGACAGTGTCATTGCTTGTTGCTTTAACTCTTTTTCACATTTAATATCAAGGGTTTCTATGTGTTAGAACAGCCAAACTGTCCTTGTGTAAAAGTTACCAATCTTAACGCTCCTGGGTCCTGACCAACTTTGCCTCTTTGAATGATTAATCCACTGAGGGCTTGTCTGTGCGGTTTGTGGCTCTGTTGCCCCCAGCGGACTCGAAGTTATTTTGGAAACTCTCACCTCTCCACGGTCCTCTCACCAGTGATGTGTTGACTCTCCCCCTCTCGCAGTGGTCAAACACTCGTGACGGATGGCTTACTGATCCGTGGACCTGGACATTCCTTCCCTGTCTGGAGACAAGAAGCTTTGTCAGGTTTCCCTGAAAAGACAGAGGAAGGGATGGAAACAAAGACCCAGAGCATGGTGAGGATCTCAGACCGGCCTCAGCACTTTTAAGGGGAACTTGTGGTCGCTGCATCTTTGTTTTGTCACCAGGATCTGGATCTAAAGAACTTGAAACAAGGACCGATCTGGATTAAAAATTAAACAGTAAAAGATGGATCTGGTGTTTGGAAGACTTTAAAGAGGAGTTTAAACTGTGAGGCTCACAGGTTATCAATATGGATACCTTAAGAAACAACAAAAATCCATGGGTGCTGTATGAGAAAGAAGTGCCACACAGCAGGTTTTGGTGAGTTTTCTTTAGCTTGTTCTTATTTATTTGATCTTTATATTTTATTATAACTGCTTACTATTAATTAAATGTACATGACATGTTGCTGCATACAAAAGCCTGTTTGTCGATTTTGGATGTGATATGTAGGCTGCGCCTCACAATATTCCTCCATAATATTCATCATACAATTGCTGTATGTGATAGTGCACAATTTAATACATTCATGCACAAAGCATGAAGTTTGCCATAACCACCTGACATCAGCCCATGGTTTCTTACATTTTATCACTTCAAATCTCCTCCTGTCAAGTAAAACATTTCACTCAGAGTGAAAAAGATACGCCGGTTTCAATCTTCATCCTTCCATCCTTCATCCATCTTCCCACACGTCGTCCATCCATCCTTCCATAACATTAAAAGAAGATAAATGTCAAGTCTTCTATGAAGTTGTACGTTTGCATCTCTCTGGTTCACATTCACATATTTTCTCCACTCAGACACTGACAAGGATTTATTCCATCCTTCCCACACACAGCTTCACCAACTCTTTCAGATACAACAGACTTTTACACTCCCTTCTTCAGCAAACAAATGCACTTTTATTACTTAATTATTTTAGTGCTGGTTGATTGTGAGACCTGATGTAAAGGACCACTCATGCGTGTCCTGATGGACCTGGAAAAGAGCTCACAATGCTGAGACATGTGACTTATTGTTCCAGATCGTAGTCTCCCTGAGCAACAGGGCCACACAGGAGCTGGTGGTGGTGAGGAAAACTTGGATCTTTTAAACACATCCCCCAGACCTGACTTATTCCCCTGTCACTTTATCCCCCCTTGCAATATTTACCAAGTACACACATTAAGACCCACCGTTCAATTTACATATATTTCTATTACTTTCAGTTTCAGATGAATATGCATCACATAAGACTTCATAATGTGATTTTCACCTTTTGGATCAGCAGTGTGTTGTCCCAGTGCTGCCACTTGGGAGCGCTGCAGGATGGAATTAATAAGCAGTCATTGTCCCTGATCGATCGGCTTCAGCTGGTTTCAGTTGTACCTAGGCACAGAGTCTTTACTTATTCTTTAATGCTTATATCTGGCATATTTTGACCCAGCTGTACACCTGCACACCCAGTCCACCTGAGGAGCCGGCTCATGGGCTGCAGCAAAACTTAGAGCAGCTCCCAATTTAAGAGAAACTCTAAAGAACAATGGGAGTTTTATTCCTAATCTTATGACTCCTAATAAGTGTGACTCAAAACATTTTAGTAGTAGCACCAAATCCTAAAACTGTGAAAAGTCAGGAGGAATCCAGTAGACTCCTATATCGATAAGTGTGATATACAAACAGCCCTAAAAGTGGATCCTGGTGGCAGTCTTCTTCTCTACCTGACATCTGGAAAATATGCAAACTTTAACTGGTGTTCACTTGATGAGTAAGTTGGAAAACTGTCCAATGTCTGCACAAATTAACATTTTCCTTGATCATTGCTGCACTCCTTTCTGCAGTGATCCAGCCTGTGGAGTCAGCCCTGCAGAGAAACTGAGCCCCGAGCACCTGCAGCTCCTGAGAAGTGCATTTACCTGTCCGAGAGCTGGAGCACAGATTCATGAAAACAGCCCGAATAGAAGGAGCGGAAGGAACAGAGGAGGACATGAAGAGCGTGGAATGAAGTTCGAAGAGTTTCGGGAGGTTCTGAGGTCCGTGGTTGGTGCAGATATTGAGGACACATGGGTTGAGAGATTCTTCAATGAGGTAAGGAAAAAAAAAGAGATGTCTTAGTGAGAGTACTGATATAAAAGAAAAGCACATAGGCTACGTACATTACAGGCAATCATACAGTATAATACAGCACATCCAATCAGCATAAACTGTGCCATCAAACATTTTAGGATGATGATGAAGGGCCGCTGAGAGTCTTTTAATTGTTCCATATCCAGGTAGATATCAGTTGTACCGGCCAGGTGAAGTGGCAGCAGCTTTGTTCCTACCTGCTTTTGGAGTACACTGAGAGAGAGCGCGCCTCCATCCCCAGAGCAGCTCTCCCGGACTCCCAGCCGCAGATCAGACACTGCTCTCACAACAAGGTAGAAATCCACCGGTCTAAACCTGGTCAAATGAGAAAGGATGGTGCATCTTTGTAAGATGCGCCAATGTTTTAACAATTACACTAAAAGGCCTAATGGGGGTGCCAAAATTAAAGGTCATGGGTCTTTTGAAAGACAAGTATAGATCCCACCATAGTTTGGGACAGATTGCACCCACTTTGTGTACCTGTCCAGGGACTGCAGATGGAAAGTAGCTAGTAGTTAAATCTCAAAGTGTCTGTGTTAGCTAGGTTTTCTGTACTTGGTCCCTTACAAATAAATGTAATAAAACAAAACTTCTTACACTAAATCTACACCAAACCTTTACCTAATCTCAACCAACCCCAATTGAATTAAATGACTACATTCAATGTGACAGAGTATTATCACAGCACCTCTACAGAGCTCTGTAGGATATTTTAGCTATATTTTAAATGTTATGGCCCACAAGCTGGTCTGATTCTTACCAACTCCCAGGCAGACGTTTTTGGCAAAAAAGCTCTGCTAACGCTCTACGCTAACTGCCCAGCACCAGAGACCAAAAGAAAGCTAAAAAAGTGAGTGAATATTGGATGTACAGTGGTCAGGTGGGCAGAAACACGACTCAGATGGGAAAAAATGTAGCTTTGTGTCTGCTGTATGTGTAAGTAGTCAATTGTTTGTTAACATGTTAGCCAGTCATGTGTCCCTCAGCTTGTTAAAGAGTTCTTCTGCTCCTTAGTAGGCAAACATAAGAATTGTTTTGCCTATTCATTGTCCCCAGGTTATATATCTGCCTTGGGGACAAAACTGAAGTGATTATTCAGTGGGGGGATGGTGGTGGCTGGGCTTTTGGAAGGGGAATTGCTGTCTGCTTGTCTGTTTTTATAGTAACTTTATCAAAGTCCGTCAAATCCTTCACATGGACTTTAACAAATGAATAATATTGGTATGTAAGTATAAAAATTCAGCAGTTTTTCATATTGAAAAAAGTGCAAAAGCTACAGTGAAGTCGGAAGCATCTCGATACTTATTGATCCAAAAGTTGCCTGCAGCATCTGTGTGGGGTGACAAGTTTTTCCATCTTTCTGCACTCGGTTTGTCCATTTTCTTTTTTTATAGTTTCTTTTTTCTAAAGTAACACTTTTATTCCTCCAATAACCTCTTTTCTTAATTGTGCATGTACTCGTTCCTCTGCAGCGGGAGCCAACAGTGCGTGTGGTTGCTGTTTCCCGTCCTCCTCCACTCCGCTATATTAGTGTCTGTAAAGGGGGTCAGATCACTGTCTGGAGCAGCAGCCTACACATCCTCAAAAGTCTAGGGGTGAGTGACATCATGGCACTACTTTTACACACACACACACACACACACACACATACACTCACACTCTTTATATTTAATCATCCAGCTCGCTGGAGACCCAACAGAGGAAGTGGCCAACACGAGGAGATTCAGAGGCTGGACCACTGATGCCGTCTATATGGGCAACGTCCACAAGGTTGCCATAGCAACCGACTGCAGGGACTTGCACTTTGTCAATGTCTCCACGGCTAGTGTATTTGAGGATGTCCACCTGTTTGGTATACTTGATTGCTTATATGTATTAAATTGTACTAAACTGAGCTGGTCACTAATAAAAATCAGTTACTGTTCAAAAATGTAAAATTTTCAAAAGTAAACTCTTTGTCTCGTCATTGCTCCGAGGGTTTCGTAGTGTCCCGACTGCTCTTTGTTACTGGCATGATGTCCAGGTAGGACCACTATTCCTTTGAGATGTTCTTTCCAATAGGACAAATTCACTCCGAAAGCAATAAATTCATCACTTTAATCTATGTGGTTTCTCCCTCCAAGTGTCCAGAGCGGCCCTCTCTGCTGCTAATGGGAGATGAAAAAGGAGGAGTCCACCTCATGTGGTTCCTGAACCCATCTAAAGGTCTTTTCAAGAATCCGACCAAGAAAGAAAACGGCCCACAGAGGATCTTTTTTCCAGTAAGCTTTGGTCTATTTCATTACTGAGCTCCATGGTTCTTGCAGAGAAATGTGTCATGCAGGCCGCTCCAATTTTACAAACAGCACTTATTTATTGTTATCCATCGTGACAACAGGACCTCGGTGAACACAGCAACATGGTCTCCTGCCGTCACATCCCCAACGTCCACCAGGAACCAATCAACAGAGTGATGTTTGACCCCAGCACCAACGTCATCATGACGTCATCAGAAAGTGACACCACCTCTGTGGTCTTTATGAACGTGACACTGAAGCAGGAGCCTTATATTTGGAAATTTAAGCAGGTAACTGACTTCACAGTGTGGTTTTACCTGATCTGATGTTGAAAAGGAGGTTATTATGTGTCCTCATTTGTAAATATAACTGTGGCCTCAAATCACACTTCTTATTGTGGTTGGTACTCATTAATATAATGTATGTTTTTATGCATCAGAAGTATATTTCTTGACATTTATTCCTCTATAAACAGTAGTATGAGAAAATAAAAGATCAAGAAGGGAGTGTAATGATTTTTGTCGAGGTCAGATGGACACGTGTCGGTCACAGTACTCTGGTCTGGGTGACACTGACCTAACCGGGTGGGTCAAGGTTTGTTAAAATCTGTACTTGTAGAAAAATTGTTTATATAGCAATGAATGTCCTTACGTGGCAAATGCCATATTACATAACTCTTTCAGTGAATTATCCCCAGTTCATCATCATCCAGTTTTATCAAATATGAGATGTGAGTCAAGTTACTATTTATAAAGGTGACTCCCTCCCAGCATGCAGAGGCACACAGTGCCACTGACTGTGGAGAAAAGAGGTAATGCTGATGCACAAAACATGATTCAACTGGGTGGTGATGCTTCCTGTTATTCACAATGGCTTTTTTTGAACGAGCACGCTAATTTTATACTCCAATTAACTGTCTGGACATTTTTAACAATGAAGCCACTCCCCAGTACAAGCTAATGAGACCAGCTAAGTTGATTTGTATTTTTAGAAGAACACCAGTTCATGTACATTTCCGTCTACACAAATGCAGCATATTCTGTATACCATCTTGGTCTTTTTGTCTCATTTCAGGGAGCTAAATGCTTTGACTACAACGCATCTCTGCTGTTGATGGTCACAGGAGGTTGTGACCGAGCCGTCAGACTGTGGACTCGATTTGTGACTACACGTCCTGTAGCTACACTGCTGGGTCACCACACCACTGTGTTGGATGTTGCGATCTACCAACCTGTTGGGCAGATCTTCAGCTACTCCAGAGATGCTGTGAGTCATTAAAGATGAAGCTTAAAAGCTTTTCATATAAAATCTTTTGTTTTTTTTGTGACAACAGAGCTTGTTTATTTTCTAGTTAATGAACTGACGTTTGTTCCTTTGTCAGGAGCTGAGGGTTTGGGACATTTCCAGCCATCACTGTCTGAAAACCATCAGTCTGCCGTTCCCCTGCCAGCAGCCAGGTCGAATCCCAGAACACGGCAACTTCCCCTTCCTGTTGCTGACCCCTCCTCCTCCTGAGCAGATGCAGTCTCATTTAGTGGTGGGATGCAAAGATTACCTGGCACTGCTCAGCCTGGCTGAAACGAGAAGAGGAGGGGGCGGATGGTTGACGGAAGAAGGAAGGGAACCTGGACCAAAACTTCAAAGTGGTCCTGCCCTCACCTGCGCTCTGTACAACGCCGCTCTGAGACAGGTGGTGACTGGACATGCAGACTCATCTGTGTCTCTGTGGGACATGGAGACGGGGAGGAGGCGGCTTCAGATCTTAAACGCTCATGGAGAAGATGAACTCACCTGCATGGCACTGGACTCCTCCCACAGAAGACTGATCACTGGGGCTCGCAACGGCACTATTAAGGTTTAACACCACATCTTCTCGCTATCAGTTTGTACAAAAATACTGTGAATTTGATACAGCTGATGTACATATTTATTTCACATGTGTGAGACAGTTAAAAAGAGCTTATTAATGAGTTGACCCTCTTGTTGACCACTCCCCGAGCAGGTGTGGAACTTATTAAACGGCCTTAACTTGCACAAGCTGGAGCCTGTCACCAACTCTGAAGTCACCGGGTTGACCTGTCTCCATGACAACCAGCTGCTGGCTGTGGGGTGGAGCCAGCGGATCGCTCAGTACGACATTGCGGCTACCAAGGTAAAATTAAAGGTGCTTGAAATTGATAGTCCACAGCAGTTTGACATGGAGTAACTTAACAGCAGGCTGAGAACCAGTGTTTGGATGTGGTCACCATTGTGCTCCATTGCACCTGCAAACACGCTGAACAGTGATGTCACAGAGTACGGGAGTACACCTGTTTATCACTGCAACAAAGTGAGAGATTAAACTCCTGGAGGTCAACAAAAACAAGATTTTCAGGGGGTATTATATTATTTATTTTTTACCTTTCTGCTTATAACTGATACAACAAAATAATAATGTAACCAGGTATTCCAGGTCTTATTTTTCCTCCCTCATTTTTAATTGTTAGACAAGAGACAAGAGACAGAACATTAAAGGTACTCTGTGAATTTTATTTTGTAAACAAACAAAATGTGTACACTCATAAAAATGTGTTATGTACATCCTTAACCCATAATACACGTTGGATTCATTTCCTTCTTTTAAAAACATTTCCAAAGCTCTTTTTTTTTAAGAAGAAGAATTTGAAACTTGCATTGTTTATATGTATTGTTTGCTAGCAGTCTTCCTATTCCTTGCTTTTTTTTGTTTTTTTGCCGCCTTGCTGAATTTTTTGGCACATGACCACAATCACCTCTGTGGGACAGCATGAAACCATCAGCAGGACTGTGTATCATGGGGACCCACTTTTAAAAACATTGCTCCATAGTGCTGCAAGTGGTCAAAACCACCAAGGAGCTCCTTACATATCAAACCTGAAGTAGTGTGGAGAACATTCAGTGTGATTTGGACATAGAGAACAACAAAATATTTGTGCATGTCTGGTAGGTCCTTTTGAGGAAAATGCTCTGCTGGACAGGAAGTAATTTGTCATGTTTCTATCAGTAATTCCATTTGTTTGGAAAAATAGAAGAATAGCTGTGAAGGTAGCGTGAGCATCGACAGAGATCATTACTTGATGGACAAAAGAATGATGCACCACCTACTGAAACAGAAAATCACAGCATTAAATATATTTAAAAAGCTTTTGATTGGCAGGTGATTCTGGGAAGTGCAGCACACACATTCACTAATGACCAAAAAGCCTTCGCACTTTTGTCCGTCCACAAGTTCTTCCCCAGATGTTGAATGCTGGATGATGAGTCCCACACAAACAGCTGTCACCATAGTGACTAATCTGGTACGGACTTAAAACACTGCATTTTTTCTTAAGAATGCTGACAACAGTTTGAGCCTCAGAAAATATTTCCTGCAATAGTAGCACAAAACGTATCTGACTGAATCCAATAAATACCTGGTTAAATCTGTGATGTCTTTAAATCAGACCTCTTGTGTCTTTTTACTGCTGGTAAAAAAAAGTATTTTTCAGGATATAAAAAAAAGCTTCACCACATCGACTTACACATTTATACTCAGGTCTCAAGACATAAATTATTGCCAGTGCCAGTATAAACACCTGTATGAACTGAAATGTGAGACAAAAGTCTGGGCGTGCAGACGTGCATATTTTCACACCTCTCAACCTTTAACTACCCGCTGCTCTGCGGTCAGATTCGTCCCTTGAAGACTACACTAGTAACATTAAGTATTCATGCTTCTCCATTGTAAAGCCTCCTGTGTCAGCACAGCCAGGCTTTTGAGAAAACATTGTAAGGCAAAAAAAAAATTGCGAGGACTGTTTTTTAGGAGTAAGCGATATCAGCGAATGACGTAAATTACATTTACGCATGCACCTGATGAGATCAAACACATCTGTGCCATGCAAGACATCTGCACCAGTATTTTTCTGACGTTCACCATGCTGAGCTTCCAAGTAATCCATTTTAAAGAGCTCACCACAACATTGTAGCCCAGAGGTGTAAACAAAATCAGTAAAACCACGGAAGGAAATAGAGCTGTTTTCCACGAGGCAACACAAACAATTACATGTGATTTCAGACCATTTGTAAACCATCACACAGTGACGTGGGAGGTGATGTGCAAAGAGTTTCACAATTTCAGCCAACACGTTCGTGCACACAGTGGAGCCTGAAGACAGCACGGTACTTTCTGTTTTCTGGAAAATCTTTCCTATGTTAGCACAAAATTGCCAAAACTGGTGATTTTCAATCTGAATACTGCATACAAATGTTTCCTTAAGCTTTATAATCAATACCACAATAGAAATGATGTCGTTTAATACTTACATCTGTGTATGTACTGTAAATGTAGGATTTGTATGTAAGAGCAGACATGTCGTGGAAGTCCAGCGGCATCCACAAATCAGACGTCCTGGCTGTGTGTCAGTGCTCTGCTCTGGGGGTCGTTGCCACAGCAAGCCATGATGGAGAGGTCATTATCTGGAGGCTGGAGACGCAAGGACCAGTGCTCCACCTACAGAGGCCGACACAGAGAGGGTGAGAAAACGCAGCCGTGTGTGTGTGTTGTCTTCCTAAAATGTGCAAATCAAAAGTACTGCCGCTACGGCGATGTCCCAATATGAACTCTTTTTGAGTATGACAAAGATTGTCTCCTCATTTCGTCCATCACTTGTGATGTCATAGACACCACTGAACAGCTGTGAGGAAACTCGATGTATCTGTATTACTCACAGGTTTTGACATGATCAAACTGACATTGAGAGGTCCCTATCTTTCTTTGTTTTGTTCATGTTTGTACATGACACGTGATTACATGTACTGAAGTGCTGTACTTAAGTACATGTTTGAGGTACTTGTACTTTACTTGAGATTTTCCATTTTATGCTACCTTATACTTATCCTCCACTACATGTCAGAGGAAAATATTGCACTTTTTACTGCGTTAAAAACATTTTAAAAAACAGCATTTAAACAGTGGTTCCCCTTCCAAAAAAAAGTGTCTAGTTGAGGCCCCTCATCACATTCAAGAGGTAAAATTATCAAATATTCCCCATAAAATGCAAAGATTAGAGAAAAGGCCAAGCAATGAATACAAATTTATGTGGCAGACCTTTGTTTTTTCTTCTTTGCTCCCCATTAATTATCTCACAGCCCCCTAGATTTATCTTGAAACCCTTTGGAGGGGTCGATGCCCAGGGGAACCACTGGACTAAACTACCAAACTGTATTGTCATGACGCAGCTCTTAGGCCATGACAAAAGGAGGGAGATGCACACAGTTGTACTGGGAAGAACAAACAATCATATTTATTTACAGACATTGCAACAGAAACATCAGTAGATCAGCAATCAGTAGATCAGTAGTGTTAGTGAGTGGATATGTGAAAGTGCAGTGTTGTTTGGTTTAAAATAAAGAGAAGTACAACTAAACCTAACCAAACAAATGAAACCATGTGGTGCAAGGAGGAGAACCTGCGATGGAGTGAGAGACAGGAAGAATGGGGACGGTTGATCCAGCTGAATTGCAGTTACTTATTATTTTAATGTGCAAGGATGACTTCTTCCTGTCCAGAGCACTGCATCCTCAGGGGGTGGTATTTATTGCTATTGCCTGTTTGTTTTTTTCCTCTGCTTCTTTGCATCTAGCGTGGTGCCCCCTGTGGACAGCCTCTTGTTCCTGCAGCATCGGGCCGGCAACAGAAAGTTGAGAAACAGAGGCGTCCTGGTCTCATCGCAGGCTGGCCGTCTCTGCTTTTGGAGCGTCACTGGACAGACGCACACTTATGGTGAGTGGGACGGAGAGCGGTAGGATGGATGCAGAGAGCATCATTCAGAAGAAGTGGATGCAAAAGTAAAAAGACGTGAATTTAAAATAGAACTCTTACAGCATGAGGCAGCCGTCAGTTTTAATGATCCTCCCGTAAGATGGATTTATAGGCAGCCTGAGCAGTGACAGTTAGGCTGAACTGCCGACTTGGCCTCCCGCCTGTACCATTCCTGGCAGCCCACAACTATGTCTCTTTCCAGATCCCATCTGTGTTTAGTGGTGTGGGATTCATGCACTGTGACCGCTGCATATGTGTGCGAGCATGCATGGGTGTATGAGTGAGCCAGTGTGCCATTTATGTGTGTGTATAGGTCTGTATATGTGTCCATGCATTTATCTAGCAGAGAGGAATTTGAGAGTGACATAACAGGGAGATGTGTGACATAACAGAAAGCATTAAAGGGTAGCAATTTGTCTCAGACGTACATTTGTCATTTAAGTCAAGACAGTATTCTTAAATTTGGCATAAAATCTGACTATGAATAGATTTGCTTGCATGCAACTTTGAGTGAAACAGTTGTCCTCGCTGTAGACCTTCAGGAACCCGAACCTGCAGGAGACTATTATTAAAGTGAAAATCCATCCACAGTTTACTCGGTTTCTGTTTGGAAAACTGCATGAGAACAGTTCAGTTTTTTCCTTCTCATTCCAGGCCAGTTCTACGCTCCAGAGCAGCCAGGTGAGCGTGTGCTCAGCCTGGGCTCAGATCAGCCTAAAAACACTATCCTGGTCTCTGGAGACACAACAGGCTGGCTTCAGATCTGGGACATCTGTCACTTTGCACTGGACATCCAACACGAGGTGAGAATGTGTGTGTGTGTGTGTGTGTGAGCTGGTGTGAATAAATAAAAAATGTGTGCACTGTGTACTATATCCCCATATACGTGATGTGTTCTCTTTCTACACAGCCAGTTTGTGAGCGGCCTCCTCTGCTGCAGCGTTGGAAGGCTCATACGAGAGCGTTAGTGAGCGTGGAAGTCCTCGAGCTGGCTGACAGACTGCTCGTCCTCACGGCCTCAGCTGACGGCTCTGCTGGACTGTGGACTGTGGACGGAGATCATGTGGGTTCTTTCGGGCAGGAAGTGATGTGGAATATCACTGACCCAGCTACTTACCAGAAGTGAGGTTCATGAGCTCGTCTCTGTTGCACTTCAAATGTCAAATAATAGGAAAAATGAAAAACAGTCACAGAGGGAGCTTGGAAACGGCAGTGCATCCATGACTCAATTATATTTAAATACATGAAACAAAATCGCATTAGTAGGGAAACAAAAAATGGCAGAGTCTGAATAAAAATTTAAATTGTGGCTAACTTTTCTTAGTTGACGAATTTGTTGAACCCACTGAGGGTTAACAGATCAACTCTCTGTGTCGCTCAGTGGTGTACTAACTCTTCCATGAGTGGTGCATTGGAGGTCATAAATACTAAAAATGAATGCACACATGCTGCCCGTGGAGCATATTGGATTATACAGGCCAAATTTTGAGGCTGACGTGTGTAAACATGGCAGCCCGTTTGGGATTATGTCATTCAGTTCTGTCCAAACAAGTAATGGTGTCAACAGTGAGCCCCTGAAAGGTTTGTGCCAAATCTAATATAGGGAATGCTGTGCAGAGGAATACGTCATGGTTGAGTGCTTCCTCCAAAAGAAACTTCCCTTGTTGTTTCCACAGACGTTTGAGTCTTTAATAGAAACTTCGGTTTGGTTAAAGGTCATAAACTCTGGCTTGGCCCAGGCCTCTGCTGTGTGCTTGACTGTATTTCTGTCACATGTTGGGTAACATGGACCATAAAGGAGAGAACTATTTAATTTAAGAGGACGAAAAGTCAGCAAATGCTTAGATACGCAAATACACGGCTGCATGTATGAAGCTCACTGAGGATCAAAATCAATACGTAGTTAAACGTTATGGTTTAACTTAACGTTTAATGTCTTTACTTTGTTAAGACATGCTGCTGATGGCTTCCTGTGGTCTCTAAAGTAAGACGTACCACTTGGAGGACTGTATTGAAATTTAAATGATCGGTTGTGGTGATTTAGTAACACCGCAAACTGTGGTTAACGTTTGACCCACTCATCCATCCTGACCTCCTCACTACATGGACTTTGTCGCTCTTTATACAACATCACCTGACTTCCAGAAAGCTTTCTGCCAGAAAGCCACCGAGGCAAACTTCTCCCACGTGCGCCGCTAGCATGGCTGTAGACTCTTTGTCTTGTTTTGGCTATGCATTTCCCAGTTTTTAACCAAGCAGTAAGTGCTGTATACTATATAAACAAGTGTAAAAATCCCAAAGATGTTGTCTCCAACAAACATTCACTTTGTAGTCTCTTTTAAACAGCTAATCACTGTAATATTGCTCCGTGGGCCCTTATTAGCTTGCACATTCATGAAGTTGAGCTCTTGCATATTGAAATTATAAACAGTCAGTTTTAATTTACCCAATAGAGCAGTCCTAAAATGCACACACACACACACACACACACACACACAGAAGGAGCACACAGAGTAGGCCTACTCAAGTGCAGGCCAACTACACCGCTGAAATGGAGAACAGCTACAGTTCTGGTTTAGATCAAATCTAATAACAAAAACACACAGATATGGGACGCTGTGACAAAATACCATCCAACAGAGATCACTGATCTAAGTCCTGTCTAGTTCAGTGACATGAGCCAAACTTGGGAAACCTGTCTCATCTAAAGTAAACAGCTTTGTGTTTGCACAAGCGAATGCCCTTCAGCAAAGAGCGATATCTTTTGGTTCTGACATTCGCAGGAAGACACAAAAGACACTGACAGAAGACACGGAGGAGAGGACTGAAAGTGACGAAATGAGGCTCAGCGAGGGCAAAAGTCAAGTACCTGACACCACCAACAGGGGTCAAACTTCACAGGAAGAATGTTCTGAAGGTAACCATTTAGTGCAAACAGGTGTTTTGAGGTGCTGCACACACACACAAATGGCCTCTCCCTGACCCAGTCCATCTCCAGTCACATTTGGCTGTGCACTGGGAATGTCCCTTCCACTAATTACCACTTTCGTCAGAATCCTTCTGCACATGTGTGGGTGTGTGAAGCTGCTGCTGCAGATACTCATGAAAGGGAGGTTGGGCGTCCAGGTCAGGATGGCCTTCCAAGCTAATTAAACCTGATACTCTGATTAAATCATGTCCAATTTCACCACGTTATGAAGAGAAGAGTCAGAGCATTCTTCACATTCTCCTCCTCTGAAGTCTGGAGCTCGGCTCGGGAACATTTGGGCAATGTTCTGCTCCAGAGACACAAGCCAGATAAAAAAAAAAAAAAATTAAAGTGCACAAATGCTCAAGGTTTGTGTGTGTGTATGTGTGTGTGTGTGTGTGTGTGTGTGTGTCTGCAAGACATTTCCTACACTTTCCTTTGACTGTCCGCCCGTTACTCAGAACTTGCCAAAATAAGCGATTAGCTGTGCTTTCTCAGCCACCACGCCCAGACAGACACAGTTATGTACACACACACACACACACATATTAACTAACGTTGTCTCCTGTCATCCTCTTTAGCTTCATTCACCAGCCTATCAGAGAATGACCACAAGCGACCTCAGCAACCCATGGTAAGTTCCAAACACACAATCAGCAGCTGATGAGTGTAAACACTGTGGACGGTTAAACCACTCAGACACACACTTATCATTCTCATCTCAGTTGTCTTGTTTCCTTCCCTCCAACCATCATCTGTGTGTGTCAGTATCTGTGCGAGGACCTTTACCAGACGGTAGCTTTGTGTCACGAGAGGAGACGTCTGTTCGATGACATCCGCCACAGCAATCACTGCTGATTGGCTGTTTTCGCCCCATCAGTCCTGCAGGTGAATTTCGAACCAATTATTGGACGGCTGGCTTGATGAATACCTGATCTTTGTGTTCTGTTGGTGCCCAGTGACTGCAATAACAAATAATTAATCTATTTCATCCTTTTTCATTGCACTTATGAACCAACAATTGTGCAAATGAACTAATCAAACTTAAAGAAATAATTTGGCTCATGTGCTTTCTTGCTGACAGTTAGATGAGAAGATTGATACCACTCTCACGGTTGTGCGGTAAATATGAAGCTACAGCCAGCAGCCATTTAGTTTAGCTTAGCATAAAGACTGGAAACAGGGGGAAACAGTTAGCCAGGCAAGCTAACAAAATCCACCTACTAGAACCTCGCCTATTTAAAATAAAATTTTCTTCGTGGCCGCAGAGCAGAGCGCCCCAGGCTTCAGAGGCAGCTGCAACGCGGTCCAGCAGCAGGATGAAAGGCTACCACACACACGCCACTGTCCCCCGTCAAAAGTTATTCCCCACTGTTTGTCATCATGCCTCTTTGCCACTCGTTGTTACTAGCGCCATGGTATCAAACATAATGAGCCTGAAGCTCCATGTGGAGCCGGGACGTGTTGTTTTGTACTATACACCGCTGTAGGCAAAGGACGTGTTGGAAATGTATCACAAGTTTCAGGATTTTTGGCAGGATTTTCCGCCATTCAATCAGGCTTTCACCACGTGCACGCACATCTGCTCTTGTAGCTTAGCCAATACGAACGCACGGTCTCTCTGAAATAACCTGTGATAAGCTAAAGTCTATCGTCACGGGCTAGATTTTCTGAAGCTTGAAAACAGAGCCAAGAGAGGGGGGATGAAGTAGAGGTTTGCTCTCAGACCACTTGAATTACAATATGCTGCACGGTTAATTTTGTCCAATGACGCCAAAAGAAAACTGCCTACCCCAGCTTTAAACTCCTAAACAATAAAAAACACCCTTGCTCAATTCAAGTCTGACTGGGTCTGGTATGACCAGTAGCTTGTGGTGGCTAATGTTAGCAAACTTCAGATAGTGTGTAGTGCGTGTAGCTGACATCAGCAAGTCAGTTTGCTGACTTTTTGACTTTTGCGCTACTATAAAGCTACATCTTAGCATTTCCATTTTAGCACACCATTATCCTGTTATTGTGATTTGTGACGTGAAGTGGCTGCTGTTCAGCAAAGGTCACATAATCTCACTTTAATTTTCAAAATGCTCTGCTCTCTGCTGCTGCTGCTGCTGCTGCTGGCTGATTTCCCCTGAACGATCAGCACTGGTCAGCACACGCGACTATAAAGGGCTCGATCAATTCTGGAGGAATGTGAGGGGAGCAGTTCCACTTCCTTTCGGCATGGCACTGTGGCTGTAGCGCTCCATGGTCAGCCTGAAGGGATGGGATAATGAAAGAGGGATAAAAGAAGGAAGAGAGGAATACTGCCATTCTATTTTAGATATATTGCATGGGAAAAACCTGATTTATTTCATTTGAGTGTTTGCATGCATGTCTTTCCCACTTCCTCCCTTTCTTGTTTTGTGTAAACTGCTCTAAATCTTTCTCTTGATCTCTCCCTCTGTTGAGCCTCTTCATCCTCTCTCTGTCTCCGTCTCCCAACTGTGACCTCATCCCTTTATATGGTGTGTTGTGCTGGCAGCACAGTGTGGCACACTGTGCATTTGTGGCCTAGATATGGAAGAGGCTTTTCCTCTAGCTGCCAGTGCATGTGGACTGACCGCTGAGAGGTCAGAAAGGAAGTGAAAAAGCCTTCCATCGGGTTCATCTCACTGCTTTAGATGTTTGTTGAAGGAAGAATGTCAGAAATGCCTTGATGATGCTGCCCTGTAAACTCTGCTCCATATTTATGAAAATATTTTTCTGAACCTGAAGCCGAAAAGTCTGTTCTTCATTTTCCTCTTCTTTTTTTTTTTTACTCATATTCCTTTTCCAGCAGAAGCCTCCACTGAGGATTTACCCACATTCCCCTGGGTGCGGTATCGGAGTTTGACTGGCAGCAAAAGGCTCAGCTCCGAGCATCTGGAAGAAAAAGTGAGCTTCCTACCTGTCCAGTCAGATATAAACGGAGATGTAGACATGAATGCTGTTTTTCTGCCTTCCTCTTATTTAATGAAGTTGTCTTGAAACTGTAAATTGAATATGTCTGTTTGAATATGTCATATGAATACTGTGCTGGCAGTATTTATCCTTCAAAACAGCCTGTGATATGCACTGAACTGGACTAACTCTTCTGAATGACTTAGTTCATTCTGTTTTCACTGTCTTTGCTGTGCTGCTCCCTCCTGTTTTTCAATCATTCCAAAGTCTGCTCACATTTCCTGATGTTTGGTCCATCTCTTACTCATCTCTTTAAAGGATAGTTTTGACATTTTGGCTAATGCTGAAGGTTAGACGAGAAGACTGATATCAAAAATACGCAAAATACGAGATCCAGCCAGCAGTCGGTTAGCTTAGCTTAGCATAAAGACTGCAGACAGGGGAAGCTGCTAGCCTGGCTCTGTCCATATTTTGTTTGTTTAATCCTAACAGGGGTTATGTTGTATTGTGCTCCGTGCTATTTCTTGGCTGGGCGCAGCAGAGACCCCAGGAAGTTACTGCCCCCATCCAAGAAATAGTTCAGTGCATAACATTTTCTTACCTTTGGACAAAATGGTGAACTTCAGCTATGCATGTTCTCCTTGTATTTGTGAAACAGCAGCCTCACATTACCCTGATTGTTGTAGTACTTTTATCAGCCGTGTGAAATTTCCTGATACTTGAGACTTCTGGGTCATTCATACAAACATCGAGACAGACATCTGAGCCCTCTCACCCACTTACCTCAACCCACCCTGCGCTTATCATCACGGGCCTACTGAATTGCACAAATTGGTGATGCAAGACTCAATGCTCTATTTATGCTTGTTTTCTCTCCGTATTCGATTTTGCACTTCTTTGCATGTGCTTGCCCGCTTATCCCTAAAAACCGGGTTATTTTAAGCACCGGTCTGGATGTTTTAGCGGGGGAGGAAGCGAGCGCAGAGCTGTTTCTTTCGAGTTTGTGTCGCAGGGATAAATACAAACAGACACAGCTGGGACAAACAGGGCAAGTCATCTTGACTGCACTTTTGCCCCCTCAGGCGTGTAAGACAACACTGCATTACTGAATTCCACCAAATGTGTCTTCTGTCTACTGATGATGAGCACAGATGTGAAGTGATTACATTTTCAACCAAAAGCACATATCTTTACCCTTTTTTGTGTGTGCAGTGGAATAAAAACTAAAAGACATATTCATAAATTTCTCAGTTTGTTGTCCCTGGTGGTTTACAGTGGGATCTTTAGTTGTGGGATTTTCTGCCTTAAAAGTCAGTTTGAAAATACAGTTTCAAGAGACCATGTAAAACCGACAGAAAGTTAAAATGGAAAGCTCATTCAGTTGTGAAAAATGTGGCTTCTGCTTGTATAAAAGCAGATATTTTTTTACATCATGCATTTGGGTCAAAAGAACAACAAAAGCGTCTCTTTTTGTTTTTGTAGCTATGGTGTTGGAAAAACATATAGGAGGCAGTCACCCACTTAGCCTGTGTGTGTATGTGTATGCAAAGCAAGAAGACAGAAGCTCTTCTGCAATCTGGCTAAATGGCAGGTTAAAGCTTCCTTTCACTAATTTCCATTGTCAGCAAAGACTTCTCTCAGCCTGTTTTCTCTTCAGAGAGGGTAAAACACCCTGGAGAACAACTCCCAGACATTAATGCGTAATTTTGCCAGACTTCCACACACATACACACCCAAACAGACGACAGATGTTCCAAAATACCACAGTAACAACAGCGCAGATGCAGGCTGGGAAATGCCCTGCAAGATCTTCATTACTTAAGTATAAAGCTGCTTAGGGCTTTTAGAGCCGAAACGGGCAGCAAGCTGCGATCATAATTTACACACTGTATGTTTTTGCAGGAATCATAGAGGCAGGGAGTAAAGAAAAGGTGGCCTGTGAACGAGGGGAGGTGTTGTTTTTTTCCCTGCGTTTCCTCATTTGAAGTTGTGCAAGAACTTTTGTATTTGTTCCAGCACTGCCGTCTCTGAACTTGCGTCTCGCTGTAGATCAGCGTGACAGGAAAGAAAGTGAGGGACTCATGTGTGGGAACTGCAGCAGGAAGGGAAGTACAGCTGGGAATCCTTTGCCTGGAGCGAAACAGAGTGGAGGTCTGTGGCAGAAAGAAAGGCAGAGAAAAGGGAAGGAGAAAGGAAAAGAGGAAGGAAGGAGAGAGGTAGAAAAGATGATGGCGGCGCAAAGAGGATGAAAGTTTAAAGCAGGGATGACATGAAGCGTTGGATGGGAGGAGGAGAAGATTTGACGAGATGAAGGAGGAGTGAAAGTGGACTTTACTTAATGAGGAGGAGACTAGAAGATGACAGAGGGAAGGCTACCTTGTCACCACGCCTTCTTGGAGAAAAATGGATGTCAAGGCAAGTCACACACTCACACACTTTTACACAAACACCTATAAGTCTACACTTGCGCACTCACTCATCTTCCTGCCAATCTCCTTCCTTCAGCTTTAACCCTCCGAGAGTGTTTTCTACACCCTCATTGCACTCACTCTCAATCTGCTAACCTGTCATTTAATGTTTGTGTACATACCTGCACACACACGCACACACACACAATGTGCACACAGACACACACACTTCCTCTCTACTCTCTCTGTCTCTCTCTCTCACACACGCACACTCTCGCTCTCTCTCGTCCTCAGAGCAGCAGGTCCCTGGAAGCAGCCAAACTGTCGGTGACTGTTGCAAACACATGCTCGCTCTCAGCTCGGCTCTCTCTTCAGTCTCTGCCAAGGGAGGAGGAGGAGGAGGAGGAGGAGGAGGAGAAGAAGAAGTGAGGCTGGAAGGAACAGACTGAAACACACAGATAGAAAAGAGAAAGAGAGAGACTTGGACCAACCTCTGACTGCTTACCTCTCGCCTCTGCCTTGGCTGACTGTGTGAGAGACGGGAGGCAGCTGACAAGTGATGCCTCGCACTCTCTGGAGCAGCACATAGTCAGGACTTTCTTCAGCTTTCTCTCTCTACGTTTTCCTCTCTCTGTTTCAATGATGAGGAGAGACCGTCTCTTCTTGGCAGCGACCCTCACAGCCATCTTCTCCGCTGACCTCTACTTTATCCTCCTGCCAAAGCTGCGGAGCATGGGGCAAAGATCGAGACACTTTTGCTCATGTGGTACCAACAACCTCACCCTTCCCAGGCACGGGGGGCTCGCCACTCCCCAGCTCTCCAACTGGACTTCTGTGGCGCCCCTGGATGGCACCACATCTGAGCCCGCTGACGGGGGCACAAAGCTGGGGAGGCTGTTTGCTCACCCTCTGTACAACATCCAGACTCCGGAGCTGGGGCCGGAGGAGAGGCTGCTGCAGGCGGAACAGCTGATGGAGTACTACAGGAGGAAGGTGTCACGCTGGGAAAGGTCAGTTTCTTAAAAATTACATTTAGACATTACTTATTTTGTCCGCAGTGCAGTTGATTTTGTAATGGCTGACGAGTACTAAATGTGACTTTTGCTTGTGTTACTCAACTTTATTGTGAACGAAGAGGAAAAGATCTCACTGTGGAAGCACGTGTTGGGGCTTGACTGTGGTCGAGGGGCAGGGTTCACTGACATTACGGCCAAACCTACCGCAGACGCACACAAACACACATCCATGCACATGAACACACTCGGGCATTTGTTCAAGATAACAGATGCACACCCACAGACAGACGTCAGGATGTGTAGACAATTCTGTGCGTCATAAAAGTCAAGTGGGCTGGTGGTGGCAGAAAACCCTCACAAACATGTCATTCTGAGCGCTCGCGTCTGGAACGCTCTCTTTAAGGTAAACAGGGATTTAAAGCTGCTAAAACCCACGTTAATCTGTGGGAGCCGTAGCTGTCTTGGCTCGTGGGGCTGTCTGTCTATCCCGACACAGTGCACTCCCTCTGAGAGATACAGATTTTGGGCTCTTGCGGTGGAAAATAGGAAGAAATATGAGCAATGGAGCTCCTCTCTGCTGCTTTGTAAAAAAAAAAGAAAAACAAAAACAACGGATAGCCCAAAGGCTTGTTTAAGACTTGCAAAATCTTGCAACAGCATCTCAACACTGCAACAAACACACCTAGGAGAGCTTTTTCACAGGGGCTGTTCAAATGACAGCCCCTGGGCTTATTGGTGGTTTTATGGCTTTATTTGCATGCTGAAAGTTAATTTCCTGGTCAACCTTTGTACGAAAACATTTCCTCTTTGCTTTCTCCTGTGTGACTCTACACTCTGTGGTCTGTGGTCTGCACTCATCCACTGTCCTGGTTACCCTGATCTGTCACTTCAGTCTGCTGGGTGACTGATGGCTCGGTAGGATGACCAGTGAGCAAACTCGTATTTATATCCCTTCGCTCTATTATCTCGGTGCTTTATCCAGCCCGTGATGGAGTTTGTTTGGGTTGGGAGATGACTGTCCCACTCAGTGCGGTCAGCTTTGGCGATGTGGTGCCCCCTCTCACCACAGACTTATTTGTTTTGGTCTTTCTCAGGCTTTAAGTATAGCAGGGATGAGAGGAGGCTGTGGGAATTCAAGATTTTCTTACAAGTGCTTTTAAAAAACAATAGAGAGCCCATAAGATAACTAATAAAATTCTGTATGTGAATGAAAAATTGGGCTACAAGGGGAAATGGGCAAATACAACAAGTTATAAAACAGAGTGTGTATAATGAATTCAATAAATGTCTGTATCCCCATGTAGTTCCTCATATCCTCTTTCAATCTAAACACATTCTTGTGAGACCTGTGCATTCAAGCCTGTTGAATGCACTTTGCCACAGATTTCTGGCACCAAGTACAGCTCCGAATCTGTGGTCTTTCCAAAATAAAATACTGCCTACATAAAATGCCTGTTTTTTAAAGCTTGGCAATCCAGGTTTAGCAAGAGCACAGCAAGAGCCCTGGTCTCTTTCAGTCGGCTGCCTCTTTGTTTTTTATGTAACATGGCATTCACAACCTCTCTGCAGCAGGAAAACACTTGGCATGTCCCAACTGTTTTGTTAAAGTTGTAACACCACATGTATTCATTTCAAACAGTTAACCTCTGTTCGGCTCCTCACCCCTCAGACATATGAAACTCTACAGCGAGGCGGCGGCCATGTCCAACATCACTGTGACCGAACATGAAGTGACCTTTGACCCCGACGCCAGCTGGCTGAAGTTCCACCTGGGAATAAGCCGCTACGCGCTGTACTCCCGCGATGACCCCGCTATCCCACGACTCCTCAAGGAGATGCAGAGCATGAGGGTCGTCAGCGCAGGTGATGGATGGATGAATAGATGGGATTTAAAACATCTCTATGTCAGTGTAAAATTCATTGTAATCGCTTGATATAATTTGGAGTAAAACCAAATAGTAGCCACCCAGAAGGTAACCTCTTTGTCACATATTGTCACTATTTGTACCACTGAACCTCTGAACCTGTTTTGTGCCATACAGCAATATCCCTTTGTGCCATGAAGTAAAAGAGCAGTTTTCTGACTTAGTGGACAAAGTGCTGGATTGTAGGGGCTGTTAGAGATGCTAATATTCTGGCTGTGTGTCCATATGCTTGTGGTGATTTACTTTTGACATTAAAATGCTACATGTAGCACCTTTAATGTGTCCTAAATTATGAGCTAATTAACCTTTATCTCTTACAGACTACACTCAAGATGAGAAGGCCCTAAAAGGAGCATGTGATTGTACCCAAGGTATGGTCAACTCACCACTGCATTAAATGAGGCTTCTATATCTGTTCGGGTTTTGATGCTCTTTATCTCAAATCTCATGTTGTGTAGCTCTATATTTTGTGTACAGCGTGTAACAGCACGATTCTTCGATCTCTGACTCGTCCCTTTGTTTCCCTCTTTTTGTTTCCTCTCTCTTCTGCTGTGCTTGGCGGTACCGTCACAGACAAACACACTGCTGCCTTTGTGATAGTGAGGATTTTGTTTTCATTTGGCACCAAAATTCAGACTTGTCTGTTTGTGTAAGACACTTGCTCTGGGGCAAAAAAACAGGCGTTCGTTCGTGTTCAAAGAGCAGAGCTCTTAATTAAATGTTTGAAGTGTGCATGCTCTGAGGGAAACCAATGTTTCCAGGCTTCAACCTACACACCAGCCTCCACCTACGCTGTCATCGCCTACCGTACCTCCGAGCGGCACGCAAGCCAAAGCTGCAAATGTATGGATGGGTAATTGAAAAGGTTGCTTTTAATAGATGTTATTGTAGCAAAAAAACTGGCAGATATGGTGGATGGAGTAATGAGGCAGCTAGCTGTTGGCTAAGTATAAGTAATAAGGCTTTCATATAATGGGTTCAAATGCATGTGTATAGGCTGTGGTATACTTTTACATGCAGAAATATGAACATTAAAGCAAATTTGAGTGGCAAAAAGAGCTTCAGTATTTCAGTAAGAACGGTTTTATATTTTGTATTTTACTGCCCTCTCACACTTTTCGTCCTGTCTGTGCCTCACAGCACAGTGAAGTGGCTGACCACGCAAACATCATTCACTGCCAAGAAGAAATGCAACAAAACAATCCGTCCCGCGGGTTTAAATTTAACCTCAAAAGACTTTCTCATTATTTCAGTAACCAAAGAGCGACAGTATTCATCGGCCTCAAAAGGTCTGTCTGGTCCTCTTTTCATTCATTTCCAGGAAAAAAAAGTAGTGATTGTAAGCCTTTATATGATTGTTAACTATTAATACCCTGGAGTTTCACAGAGCGCAGCGGGGGGAAGGCGTGTGTGTGGTTAGTCTGGCCTACTGCTGTGACATAATATACAGCCAGACACAGAGAGAGGAACACAAGTCGCTGAGAGAGCAGAGCGCAAGCTGTGTGACCAACCCCCCAATTACTTTATCACAGGGAACAGGCAGATCTAGAAAATATTCCAGTTTGAACCGGCCTCTGGGGCATTAAGCTGAAAACCAAATACTGACTCAGTTAACCAATGCTCAGTGTTTACATTTGTCAAGCCAACATTCAAACCAAAAAAGCTGACGCATGTGAGAAAATGTGGAAATGGAAATGTGTGATATGAAGTTGGTTGACGTGCGTGTGTTGTTGTGTACCTGACATCACTGACCATCTCATGTTTCTTTCCCCTTCTGTCTCTCCGCTCTAGTTGTAAAGCCCAGTGGACATCACCTGAAACTGGCTCTGAAGATGCAAAACTTCGCTAAAGTCATGTTCAAACCAATGAGGTGAGGGCTGAATCCACGTTTGATGAGTTCCTGGTCTATATCAGACACCTTCAGTGGATTAGGTGACGCAGAGCACTTAAGGTTTCTGTCCCACCAATACAGAGAAAATGTGGTTCTGTAATAATTGTCAACATAGAGTCAGTGTCCATGAAATGTTACATTCGGTTATAACATTATATTACAGTACAGTATCTATCTGTTAATTTATGTCAGGCTAAATCATCTAGTATTTGTTAAAATGATAGTATTTGTAGTGTTGATTATATACTCCAGACTATTGTAACTGACAGCTTGATCACTGTGTACGTCTTGACTGTGTGTGTGTGTGTGTGTGTCAGGCAGCAGAGGGACAAGGAGACTCCAGAAGACTTATTCTACTTTGTCGATTTCCAGAGACACAACGCAGAGATTGCTGCCTTTCACCTGGACAGGTGTGGCCCTCCTCTTCTCTCATATGCTCTTTATCGCTTAATTTGTTTTTACTATCATCTCGGTTACACTCTGAGGATTTCAAGTGGTCTCTCAGTGAATTTATGCGGCGGTAGTGCTTGTGGGTAATTTTAGTTTTTGTTGCACAGCTGTCATTTTATTGCTCCCAGTTATGGTTCTGGTGCATAGTGGAGTGCTACAAATGTTTTTCTTTGGGGCCTTTATTTTAAAGGCACAATCTGTGACGCAAATGTAAAAACAGCAAGTAAAAATGACTTATTAATAGTTTCCAATGCTGTTAAATGCTTGTGAACAGCAGTGTGCTAGTGGCATGGCTCCAGGGATGGCAATCTCAGTCCACCACCACGCTGAAACATCTCAACAATTATTGAATGGATCGCCCATTAAATTTTGTTCAGGCATTCATGGTCCCCGCAGGATGAATCCTAATGACTTTGGTGATCCCCTGACTTTTCATCCAGCGCCACCATGAGGCTAACATTTGCGGTTTTGAGTGAAATGTCTCAACAACTTGCGATGGATCGCCATGAAATTTGGTTCAGACATTCATGCTCCCCCTCAGGATGAACTGTGATCACTTTGGTGATACACTGACTTTTCCACCATCAGTTTAATTTGTGCAATACTTTGGTTTAAGGCTAAATACCTGTGCATAGTGCTACTTAGCTAATGTTAGCATACTAACACTCTAAACTAAGATGGTGAACATTATACCTGCTTTGCATCTGCATTTTGTTATTGTGAGCATTTTAGCATGCTGGCGCTAGCATTTAGCTCGTAGCACCACTGTGCCTAAGTACAGCCTCAAAGTGGCTGAAGAGTCTTGTTGAAATGTATGTGGTAAAAGAAAAATCACTGAAACTACCAAACGCATTCTAATTCATTGTGTCTTAGAGGAGCTGATGATGAAATTCAATTGTAATCTTAAAGAGGCAGAGGCAACAGTGTAGGAGCATACCACTGATAAACAGAAACAAAAAGACATGAATTAAAACTACGCCTCTTGGTGCAAACATGTAAACCACCACCCAGCCCACACAAAGATTGCAACATGTTTGCCCAGCCCTGGATTTCCAAACTAGCCGATCAGCATAAACCACAGACTATGGACAAACACGAGAACACACACACACAGACACACACACATCTTCGTGTACTGTAATTGCACATTAGCTGAGGTGAGGTGATTCACTCTCAAACACTGTCATCTGAGCTAGACGGTATCATTAAGAAGCCACACACAATGATAAGTAATCACTTCACCACACAAGACAGAAAACAACAGGAGTGCCACGTCAACAACTCAATCCCTATCATTCTGCACAGCCATTATTATACTGTATATCTGCTCATATTTTAAATATCTGTTAGTCTTTAAAATGTAAGAATCTTTAACAGTTTCTGTCAGCAAACACAAACAAGACAGACGGATCGTTCCTCTGCTCTCTCCTATTTTTAATTTATGGCGCTGTGTTTTTAATCTGTTGTGTCTGCGTTGGCTGCCAGAAGCCCTCATCATTATTGCTAGCAATCAGCACTTGGGGAATGCCGGCGATTTGAGAAACAGCCATTCAGCTTCACACACTGATTGTTGTTTGATTACTGTTTGTGAGACATGACTGAAATATGGCCCTCGGGGGAGGCATAAGCTCTTGATACTAGTGTATATGAACGGAGCCAGCTAAATTATACAGCGTGGAGGCTGTCAATAGGGCACATTCATTGATAAGAATCAGTATAAATGAACCGTGGGCTCCTGTGAAATGAGGTAAGGAGGCAGCGATAAAGATACCATCGTCTACAGAGGGTTTACGTTACATTTCCGCTAAATTTATGTAAGCATGAACTGTGTGAACCTTTCCTTACACAAGAAACCAAGATGACTTTTTGCTATAGGGGTTTTCTTCTGAGTCTCATCAACCTGTTTGTTAGGATCCTAGACTTCAGGAGGGTCCCGCCGGTGGCTGGCAGGCTGGTGAACGTCACAGGAGAAGTCCTCCAAGTCACCCACAACGAAGACCTGCGAGCCGTCTTCTTCACCTCACCAGGTAAAGAACCAGCAGGCCTCTTTTGAAGGAATAGTTTGACATTTTGGTAAATACACCAATTCCCTTTTTTTCCACTCTCATGTCTGAAAGTGGTGTCCATCTTCTCATCCAACTCTTGGGAAGAAAGCGTATAAGCGTAGTGCTTCATTCGTCCTGTAGCTTGTGATGCTTGTTTGGGTTTTTAGATTTTTTTTTTTTCTGAGTATCTTTAAGAAGTTTCTTACAATATTTGTATAATGAAGCTGCTCTTAGTGGATATTTTGTGCCGCTTTTAAATTTAATTTTTCCCTGTTTCATTTGAAATCTTTATGCCAAACAATTATAAATGTAAGGTGTTTTTAATCCTGGCAAGAGCGAAACAGCAAGGTGACCTGTTTATTCTACATCATGCCCATATCTGACTTTTAGTAACACTTTAATATCTACAACATGTCCCTATATCTTTGCAAACAACGCATATCAGTATAAACCTAAGCCTGCTGTGAGTTATTTTGGTTCTGGTTTGATGTTTTTCTGGCTGGTGAGGCGGCATCCAGTTGGAGGGAAAGGCAGCGCTGATCAAAAAAGCGTGTAATCGTATGTGAGCAGGAAACTAATTTTGCTCTGCCTCCCAACAGCGAACAACACATGTTTCTTCGCCAAGTGCCTGTATGTGTGTAAGACGGAATACGCGGTGTGCGGCAGCCCCGACCTGCTGGAGGGCTCCCTGTCTGCCTACCTGCCCGGCCTCAGCATCGCTCCCCGCATCTCCATCCCCAACCCCTGGATACGCTCCTACACCTTCACTGGACGAGAAGAGTAAGGCCTCAACCTCTGTACAATCAATACTTGATCAATTGTCGTCTTGTGTGGCTCAATGGGAAGATTGTGACACTCTTAATACTGACAGCACTGTCATATCTTTTACTGACTATAATCCGACTGCAGCTGAGACAGTCGGTGGCCTCCAGTCAGATTGTAAATTGTAGTGTTTTCAAAATAAAAGACCAGAGTTCCCATAAATGCTGAATGAAATTGGATGTTTATCTCTTTGGCCATAGACTTTTCCAAATAAGGATAAAAGAGTGCTTTTTTAATGTTACCCTTTCTTTCCACTATTTTTGTACCCTATGAAGTCAATTTGCACCAGACTTCCTGTTTTGTGCCATAAATCTGCTGAGCGGGTGTCTCATGAAATCCACCCTCAGTGTAACACAATATAAAATGCACTTTAGAGGCTGAGAGAGGCTGCCCATCTTTTTAATGATGCTGTTGTCAGGTTACATCATTATGATAATGTCTTAAAATCAAAATTAACATGACGGGAATTTACTTATCTTATGTCTGTGTGTGTGTTTTTAAAGGTGGGAAGTGAATCCCTTCTTCTGTGACACCATAAAGCAGCTGTATCCCTATAACTCAGGCAACAGGCTCCTCAACATCATAGACATGTCCATCTTCGACTTCCTCACAAGTATTTTATACCACTACATCATCTACTATTCACATAAGCACTAGAACTTTTACTGTCTGTAATCTTTCTGTATATTTCTGTAAAGTTTTTTGGTTCCTACTTACAGGCAACATGGACAGACACCATTATGAGATTTTTACCAAATTTGGGGATGAAGGATTCCTTCTGCACTTGGACAACGCCAGAGGGTGAGACAAAAACGTAACACAATATTAAATATTGTTATTGTGAAATGATGCTTTGTGGTTTCATTTCCTTATAACGTCTTGTGCTCAGGTTTGGGAAGCACTCTCAAGATGAGATGTCCATCCTGGCTCCACTTTCTCAGTGCTGCATGTAAGCTTGTCTCTACGGTTGTTTGTAGGTTTATAATGGAGATCTAGTGTCATTTTTAAAGAAGCGAAGAAGTTTTGGAAGGAAAATTAGTCTCTCTTCTCTCCTTCCTCAGGATAAAGCATTCCACGCTGTTGCGGCTCCAGCTCCTGGCCCGACCGGAGTTCAGGCTCAGCGATGTGATGAGAGAGTCCCTGGAGGGAGACCCTTTACAGCCCATCCTGACGGAGCCCCACCTCTTAGCGCTGGACCGCAGGCTACAGAAGGTCCTCCGAGTGGTCCAGCGCTGCGTCCGGAGGCTGGGAGAGGACGAGGTGATCACCAAGGACTTTGTCAAATCCTCAGCGAGACCTCAGACTGCCACAGAGACGAAAAAGGTCAGCAGGTAACAGAGGATGAAAGGGTCCTCGCCCCTCCTCGTGGCTGCTCTTTATACCGCCGGACTTGATGATGAAGCTCAGTCACCTCGCAAGCAAACAAGGCTCGGATGGTTTCGATTTAAGGCATGAATGGATTACTGAATGGGCCTGCCCTGGGCTCCACCTGCAAAATGTCACTGAAATAAACACAAAACAACTACAAAGAGACGTAAAATGACCAAAAAGAGATGCCAAATGACAACATGGTTGTAAAATAACCACAAAAAGACAAAATGACTACAAAGACACCCAAAATGACCAAACGTAACTCAAAATGATGACAAAGAGACACAAAACGACTACTAACATCATCACTTTCAGTCTGGGGGTCTTGCTCCTGTATAGTAGGGGTGGGGGGGGCTTTTACATTCAGTGTCCAGGGGCCCATTGTCTCATAATCCATCCTTTATTTAAGGAACAAGCCATAAATGGAAGACGCTATGAAATCTTGAGGGGCTTGTCGGAGACGGAAGGAATCTCTTTGGGGAGGTTCAGAAGGTGAATCACTGCAGGCCATCACAGAGGGAGACATACCTTTTTATTTCCCTTTGTTCCTATCATGGTCATAAATTCCCCCATGTGTCATGAAACCATCCAGGTGGTTTGGGGGTTAATGCATTTAAATTAAGACTTTTAAGGAACAATTAAAGACCAATTTCGCCTGGAAAATTAGCTGCGAGAGTAAAAACAAAGCAGCAACAGCATCAGGGAATATTTCATTGATACATGAAGCCATTGGTGCTCTCTCACTGTCATACACATTCAGCAAAGGAGTTAATATTCATAAGAGACAGCTGTGATGCACTGGATGAGTCAGATTAATGCTGGTGAATATTGTGGTTATGGAAAGAAAGATTTCTGTGTCCATGTGATGTTATAATTATAAAATAAAGTTATTTTATGTGAAGGCATGGTGCAAGAAGAGAATTTATCACATGCAAGTCACAGAAGTGTGTGTGTGTGTGTGTGTGTGTGTGTAAGAAAAGTGCTACCTATTAAACAGCCGTTTAGTTTACTCCACCCCGTTTTCCAGACTTGTAATCCTTCTGTCTCATCAGTGTTTAAACAGCTTTACGACGGCACTGTCAACTAAAACAGGCCGAGACAGAGAAACAGCTGACCTAAAGCAACTGAGAGATGTGTGTTATATCACAACACCATAGCAATTCTAAACTAAGCCAACTTTTCCTCTACTATAAATGTGTTTTTCTCTGTGAACATGCCTGAGCTTTGGTCTTTGTTATTTTCTTTGCTCTTACCCGACAAACCCGACACGTTCCAGCCAGGTCTCCATGCGATGTAAAGTCAGACGAGTAACCACAACTATTTTTAAGAGATCTTAAGTGTTTGCAAGTCATGCCAAATAAAGTCAGACACCCGCCTGATAAGCAGCAAGATCTTAAAATGTGCTCTCGACCTGCATACCACAGCATGTATACAGTACATCTTCATTAAAACCTAGCAACAGGAATAAACATTTTACACCAGTGTCGAAAATGCAGAATGACAGATTCAGAAATGAAGGAACAGACTGAACTTTTCCAACTCCAAATAACTAATAGCAACAATTTTAAAGCAGGAAATGTTCCCAGAGCCAAGTGCAATTAATTAATAATGAAGTTTTTGCTCATTATTTGAAAATATCCCTGCATGGAAAAATGACCTAAGTTGTCTAAAGTCATAAAAATCCTCTTAAAAAGGAAAAACAGAGTGATATAGTGTATTATTAACCAGACAAAGCGTGTTTAAAAATAATGAGAGTTCACAAAAGAGGAACGAGAAAAGGTTAACATTTACAGATTAAAATATAATAAGACTATATAAGTTTTGATGCAGGGCTGAATACCAATTATCATGAGGCTTTTCAGAGCAGCGACATGTCTCCCCCTAGTGGACAGATGTTGTGTTACATCTGTTTTCAGATCCACTTTACACCCTCTATACCCAATACCAGTGAGATTGTCTTCAAAATCCTGGGGTTTGTGGACCCCAGGAAGACTAGCGACCACTTTGTGGAAGCTAATGGGGGTCAAAATAAAGAATAAAGAATAAAATACATCAAAAATAATCATTTAAACTAGTTAAAGAAAATGTAAAGTACAGTAATAGGAGGGAATGACTTCACTTGGAGCCTGAACTCGAACCACCATTACAGGTACAGTAACACAGTCAAAGGTGCAACACAAGTCTTAAAAATAAAAATAAAAAAGGACGAAACCTGAGACGAAGCTGAATCATTTTTACTTTTTTATTGCTTAAACTGCCATCTGGAACAATCTATACCAAAAGGATAAACATCTTTGCACATACAGGAGGTCAAACTGAATACAGGGTAGAATAGAAAAAGAATGGTCCTCTGATCGCCTGCAGCTCTCTGCGCTGCAGGCCTAACAAACTCACTGAAGGTCGGGCTAGCAGGAGTGACTGACTACTACTGTAAGCCCAGGTTAGGTAAGCTAAGGCAAACCGGGACGATTGCAGTATGGTTAAAAACATTTTGGACTAAAACCGATGATGCTGCTATTTACATGAAAACAATATTTTCGACGAAGGCGAGTCAAACCCTCGCCCCTAACGGAGTCATTTCCTGCGGATCAGGATAAACAGGATGTGTTGTCAATGGACACAAACCCACATGTAACCAAATCCACGAGGATAACCTCAGGGTTTTAGGGGGGAACCGATGACGATGATCAATGAAAGAGTAAAGAAATATACACTCATGTCCACTAAAAAAAACTCTTCTCGCTAACCTGACTACCCTGCAATCGGCACCAAACTCAAATCTTTTTGGACGCACAAACATACGTCTCGATTCTGAGCGAGCGCTCTGAATGAGACAACAGAAACAGACACATGACTGGTTCTATGTCATTTCTGGTAACAGACAGTGAGGCAGGAATGAAGAGTTATGCCTATAATCCAGAAGTCAACATGGTGTGATTTGGTAAAGATCTAAATAGTCATGAAGCAGTTAAGCTAGGGAGTAACAAACCAAATATTTGACAAAGTTCCTGCTTCTGCACGCAGCCGCAGGGCACGCTTCCATTCACACCGGATCACTGGATGCCTAAAACATCATGCCAAGTAAGCATAGAGAACAGATCACAAGCTACTCTGATGAAAAGACGGCCACCTTTTCAATAGGCAATAAGCGATGACACTAGTTTTAAATAAATATCTGCCTGTCAGCTCACCTGCGATGCTTTGATACATAAATACTTCAGATGTCCTGAAATCCATAAACCATCTTGTTTTTTTTTTGTTTTTTTTCAAGACTTCACTTCAATAAACCTGTAATTAGCCATTTGATCTATTTTAAAAAGTTTTAACCCATGACGTTTTACACAATACAATTACATACTGTTTTGTCAGTTGACAAGAAGAAGCATTTATTTACTTTTGTGGCACTGGACACCTAAAATAGAATTTATGGAAAAATAAGTGTTTACAAAAGACAGTTAAACATATTTTCACCATCACTCCAAACCATAAGTTTATCATTTAGTCAATGATAATAATATAACTATGATCATTTTAACTATACTATGATAACATTTTGATTACAAACCATAGCAGAAGAGTGACCAAGGTATTTGGTATATACTAAAAAAATTGAATACTGAAATACACTTAATACTCGTGTTTTTTTTTCCTTTCTTTTTTTGTTTTTTTTTCCTCAGAGTAGTCAAGGCAGTTCTTGTATGGTCATTCTACCGATTAAGAGGACAATAAGGGCAATAACTACTTCCTGTTTGGAGCTCTGCACTGCATTTCCACGGCTATGCATCTTTGCGTTGGGACGATAATTAAACATTTGGCACTAGCCTGGTAGCTGCACAATAAAATAAAAACCTTAAGTTGTACAAGCTCCCTTGAACTAAGCAAAACAGACTCGCCATTGTCTCATCATACCAATCAAAGATAACCAAAAACAACAAATGGAGCACAACCATCATTTAGCTGAAACCTAAAAACATCTGACAAAATTTGTTGCAATTGCATACTTCCTTCCTTCTACAGTTTCTAGGTTCTGCTCTACGCTGTATATCTAATCAGGATAACTGATAGCAAAAAGGAAACTCTTTAACGGGGAAGAAGCGGTCCTCTCTTCACTTTAATCTACAACATAAATCTGTAACAAATTCACCAAAAGCGCCATGTAAAGGTTGATTGTCCTGTCTCATCAGTCTGAGACCCTAATGTCTTTCAGATCTCCTAACAATCCTGCTTTGTGTTTAAGTCTAAAAAAGAAAGAGTAACCAGCAAATACATATATAACATAGGTAACATGTGATGTAACTGTGCCTACAAGGTAGCGTACAGCAGCTGGTACAAGCGCTGGTGAATGGCTGAAAGTCACCTCTGCGTGACGGGGTGGTAACAACAAAACGATCTCTGTGTGTAAAACAAAAAAAACAAAAAAAAAAACAAAAGGGAGAAAAGCAAACAGAAAAGGAGAAGAAAGTGACAAAAAGCAAATTGCATTGGTGGACCCTGGGTCTAAAAGGAGGAAATAAAAAGAGGGAAAGGGTGGAGGGAGAGAGGGAGGGTGAGGAGAGACGCCCCCTTCAGACAGACAGCGAGACGAAGCTGTTGTACTGTTGGATGTTACGTTTGAGAATGTCTGAACAGGGACCCAGGACGCGCTCGAAGCGAGGCCGGTCCAGCTTGACGCACTTCAGGGGGCCGCGGGCAACCACAGTGGCAGCTCGGGGACGGTTCATCAGCAGAGCGATCTCACCTGGGGAACACACACACACACACACAGTTTAAAATCTCAAAAAATACAAATCCTTCAGAAATGCATGCAAAACAACTACAATTCATTAAAAAGTGAAGTCTTTGACAAACCCAATGTAATCATTTTTTGTAGTCACAAGAAGCAGATACAGAGTTTATGACTCAGGTCATAGTTATAAAAATTCAATTTTTTTCCTTTTTTTTGTACTTACAACAGTACCACAAAATAATATAAAATGAAATGAAATAAAAGACTGCTGTGATAATAATTTAGTTCTTACCAAAGTAGTCAGATGGTCCTAACCTCCCCACTTCCACAAACTCCTCGTTCTCTGAGCGACGCTGCAACACAGCTGCAGAACCCTGGAACACACACACACACACACAAAGAGATCAATTTGGATCAAGCCACTTCATCTTCTTCATTTCTCGACTTCAGTTACATGAGCAGACGAAAACCTATCATCTGCATAAAAGTGCATTTTTTTTAAAAGGAGCTGAATGACTGAAATGCATCTAATAGGTTTTGAAATAACTGGTAACACTTTATAATAAAAGTCAATTAATCATCCACTCTTCAAAATGTCTTAATGGTGAGCAACAGGAATTAATGATACCTGCTGTATTAACTCATTAAACCATCACGAATCATGCATTAGTTACAACATTACTTAAGCATGTGTTTTTTTGTTTTTTGTTTTTTTTTACCTTTATGCCTTTATGAGTGTTACCAATTCATTTTAGGGGCCCTAGAGTCGTCACATTCAAATGGCATATTGAGACAACATTTTCAATCAATTCAACAAATTAACACATAAAAAAAAACACCGAAGTAAACAGGGTTTCAAAAACAGAAAAACAGACATTAGAGGTAATGTTGTGAAATGTTTCTCATGCATGTGCTCTGTCAAAATACTTGACATTTCATCAGTTTAACACCAATAAGCAAAAGTAAATTTAATATGAGTTTTTAATACTTCAAATTAGGGCTGTTAGAGTCAAAGGTGAAGCCTTCAGTTTTATTTGTCCTATTGACATCCACTTTACAATAATGTAAGACAAAAAAAGCAACAAAGTATATGTGAGAAGCTGGAACCAGCATTTGTCAAATTTTTGCATTTTACTATTTTGATTATCAACATAGTTACAAATTAATTTTCTGTTGATCGACAAATCAATTAATGGACTCATTGTTTCAGCTCTGGATGAAATACATGTTTAGGGGTGAGGCAAGATTTTCACATCACCACCAGAGGGCGTGTATGCGTGGATAACAAATTGGTTGTAGTAGTTTAAAAGATCCACTGGAGTCCACCAGCTGAAAATATGAAACAGCATTAAGTCACAAGTGGATCCAACAAACACCTCCTAAACGGATTAAATAACACAGCCAGCGCAACAACATGAAAAAACTGAAAGAAGTGACTCATCGTGATGCCTCTCAGTCTTTTCTGTGACACTTCAGGTAAACCTGACAAAACTAGCGTGCGTGCAGGCATGTGTGTGTGTGAGAGAACGTCAGTGTGTACCTCTAAGATGATGAAGAACTCATCTCCAGGCTCTCCCTGCACTACAATCTTCTGTCCATCCTCAAACTGGACGGGCTCCAAGGCATCAGCGACTGTCAGACGCTCCCATTTGTCAAGAGACTCTGAGGGGGGGTGCAGAAGAGAGGAGTCAGCTGAACTGACAAGACAACCCTGACAAAAATCTCATTTGAAAGGTTGAACCTGTTATTGGCTTTGTGTTTAGGCAAGATATTTTTATATGCTCCTTCAGGTTATTTTAATCTCAGCACCAAACACAAGTAATGTGCGTCTCTTCTTCTATTTTTAAGGTTTGGGATGAGGCGGATTTAAAAAAAAAAAATGAACCCACCTAAAATGGACACTTTCCTGAGGAATTCCTCGTACATCTTCCTCTTTCTCAAAGTGCTTCCCTAAAGAGAAAGATATTTGTATTAGTGTAATCGTGTGAAAGGGAAACTAGACTAGACTAGACACTCTGAAGACAGTTAAGAATTTGTTTCGGGCTTCAAAGTTTTGAAAATAAGAGCGATGCCACACCTAGGCATTACATTGAATGACACTAAAGACAAACATTTCACAGCCACGCTTCATAAACAGTGGTCTTTCTTTGCATTAATACATCTCCTCACCATAAGTATTCTCCTGTAGCTGTCTCTGTCGATGCCCCACAGCTTCACATTGGTCTTGGCTCTAACTGTGGCTGCCCTTGGGGTGCCGTATATCAGGGCCAGCTCTCCGAAGCTGCCTCCTTCCCCAATGCTGGTCACCCATTCGTTGTTCACATACACCTGTCAGATTAGAAAGAAACCAAGGTGTTAAATTGTGACAAAAAAAACCCCAAATGTATTCTGTATAAGGAAAGCCATTCTGATATTTTTGTTAGTAGTTTAACATTTAGAGGATCAGATACTCACATCCATCTCCCCTTGGTCGATTACATAGAAATTGTCACCTTCGTCACCTGGGTGCATACAACAATACCGTCAGCATCACACAAAGACATGCTATGATTTGGATGAATGTTTGTTCGACTGAACACTGAAAAGATGTAACCCTACCCTGCAGAATAACCGTTTCCCCTGCGATGTAGGTGACTGGAAACATTGCATCAAATATATCACTGGAAAGGGGCAGATTTGTGAGTTGATCAGATGAACACAGTTACACAATTATAAACACTTTAAGACCTTTAAAAAGCAAACACTGTTTAAAGACAGGTACCTCCTCTCATTGTCGTCCAGGTGTGAGAAGAGCACGTTCTTTTCTATAGCTTTGGCCAAGGCTGCCATCGTCTTGTAGTCTTTTGGAATGACCTTAGAAAACAACACAGACGTGATACGTGTTAAGACGTTTTCACTCGCGTAACAGTTTCAACCAAGTAATAGTAAACTCTTCATAACGCTGATAGTATCAGATTGTTGATGTAGATGCAAGTGTTGCAACGCTCTTGTAGGCTTGTCTACCTTTCTGACATATGAGGCTGCATCCTCCTCTGTGTAGACCTCTGCGCTAAAGGCTCCTCTCCGCCGGCGACCCTTTACCACAGGGTTCATGGGCGGAGACACCTCCTCGTCACGCGAGTCTGAGCGGGAACTGCTGGCCTTCTGCTGGTTCTGAATCTGCTTGGCCTCCTCCTGGAAGGGAGGGAGGGGGATGGAGTCAGCCGACCGGCAGCCAACAAGGTTTATGGCTGCTGCAGTTTGTCCAAGTTAAGTCGAGGGTTATTTATAAAGCACTTTTTGTGCAATAACGTTCTACACAAAGTACTTTCCAACATATACAGACACATATAAAACACAACGTACAATAAAAAAATATTAATCCTTAATATTATCCAGTGTTTTTGCAGCCGTTAGACTGCTGAGCAGGTAATTCCAGAGGCTACAAATGTGTATATGAAAACTATTATATTCAATAATATGCTCCAAGACGATTTAAAGGTTACTGTTAAGTGAGCATCTGAAAGAAATCTCATAAATAACAGTATGTAAACTATATAAAACAAAATATAAAATTGTGAAATAAATCCTACGCTGAATTAAAAAAGGAAGCTAGTTATGAGTGCACCTTTCTGACTCTAGATAGCATACAAGCAGTAGTTTCAGAAAAACCTTTGCAAACAATTCATAGTAGTGGTAATGTGGAATTTGAAATATTGTATGTGCAGTTGTATGTTTTAATTTAATTTCATGAATCGTTTGAATCAAGCTTCACTAACTTTGCTACTAACCAGTTGTTTAATTGATATTTATAGCAAATTTAGCATCTGGTTTTGAACATGGCTTCCACAAAGTCTTGTCCAAAACATGTGTATACTGTATACACACATCCTGCATGTACTGTTTTGTCCACTATGCACAGTCGCAGGGTGAGCAACACAAAACACAGAAACAACTGAAAATTGCTATGTGTTTCTTAGCCAAACTGCTGTTCTCTGACACAATGATGAAAAAATAAGTTATAGAAGCTTTAATCCAAAACATGATTAGCAAACTTATTGATAACATCATAGAAATACAGAGTGCTTTACCCACTGTAATAACTGTAAAATTAAAAAGGAAACAGTCTGACCAAGTGTAAATAAATACAGCTAATGATGGTAAATATTAGCTGGCTTACGAGACAGTAACAACCTGGTGTAATAAGAGTGTGTAATGCTCAGCTTTCACTGTGTAATGATTTTCTTTCTGTCCAGTGACCAATAAGGACAACCAAAAATCACAAACCTTCTCCAGCCTCTCGAAGTACTCCCTGAGGAAGGCCATGGGCCTGTCTGGCCTGGAGGTACACAGCTGGACAATGCAGTCCTTCAGCAGCTGTTGAATGTTGTGTTTCTGCACGTACTGCTCACACTCCCTCAGGCTCCGCTCCTCCTCGCTGCTCGTACTTCCAGATGCCATGACGACAACCGCAACCCTGCTCTGTGACCTCTAACCTTTGTACTGAAGAGAGTGGACAGTAACAGGGGGAAAGATCATCACTGTACAACATGGATCCACTGGATGACCGTAGAGCAAGAGAGAGTGTCTGTGTGTCGTGATGAGAAACGGACAGACAGAAAACGTGAGAATGTGAGAAAAATAGAACCAGAGTGAGAAGGCACTGAGAGATGGGGTGTTGTTTTGGCACTATTGAGCCTGAGTGCTTCTAAGTGTCAGGAGCGAAAACTGGTCATATGATGTGATCACACATATCTGACTACAGACAACAAACTAGGGCAGGCACACTGTCTGTCCTGGGTTTATTTACTCAAAACAACTTAACTTTTTCACCAGCCTGAATGATGCTCTCAATCAGAGAGACAGAATCATACACAAGGCCTTATTTTAGACTAATGGTGAAATGAAGGCCAGTGAATCAATCCACTGTGAAACAGACCAAACCATAAAAGCAAGTGCACTTGCTTGGGGTTTAAACATTTCAGGTCACAATACTGCTGCTGAGCAAAATAGCCTGACAGATCCCAGAGCATGTGATCAGCCTCTGTGATATAAGCTTCTTCAGATAGCTCTGAGCTTGATCTAGCAGTGTAGTCTAAAACAGGAAGGCCTCTAAAGCCCTGCTGTAACCAACATGTGCATTTTAGATAAGCAAAAGGAGTGTGAACAAGTCCTGTGGAGCAAGTAGACCGATCCATCCTGTTCCTGCAAGTGTATCATGCATGTGCATCAGTATAATAGGATTCGGATAATTTCTAATCTGACAAGGCCCAGGGGAGATTACTAGCCATGTTATCAAAGATGAGGCTGACACAGGCTTTATGCAACTTACTACAGTCATGGTGGAAACTTGGCCGGCTTGCTTTAATCTAAACCTACCACAGGAATAACTAAGTGATAAATGATACTGTTTTTGGACCTGGTGGTATAAATTAAGAGCTAAGACTACAGACAAGACCCAACAACAAGGCTCTTCTGCTTTATATTATTACTAAGTCTTATTTAGTTTGAAATGTCTGAGCTAGTGAAAGTACACAATTAACGTGTTAATTCTCTAATTCAGTTACTGAGCTGCAGCACCACCTCTGCTGTCAACTAAGAAGCGAGCTGTCAATTAAATTAGAGAAAACACTTCGATGCACAAATGACCTTGCTGAATAAGTGACAACGGAGTATGCTGGAGGATACATGATAATAACGCATCTAATGGTCTATAAATTGAGTACCGGTAAATGATATCGCCTTTAGAGAGAGTGTGAAGCAAATGCCCTGTCTAACACCGTCTAGGTCAGGAAGGCTTCATGAGGAGGCTGACGGCTGCAGCCAAGTAACTTACAGCAAGCAGCAGGCTAATGTTGAAATACTACCTACTCTAAATTATAATAACCAGTCAACACCAAATACAAATGAATAATAAATGTTTTATACTTTAGCTTGGCTATCTATGGCCTACGTTACGTTAGAGAGTGTGTCTAGTTTGATGCCTAGCTGGCTAGCTCCGTGCAAAGGCAAATCTCTCCTCCAATGACGCCATCTTGAGTTCTATCATAAACAAACGAGAGACGGAGGAAACAAATTTCACCTATCCAGAGGTCATATGATCTATGAACTGAAAAAACGCAAATACTCACAAGAAACTGTAAATTCCTGCCGAGCCCTTCGATAGCGACTCGGGATGGATGATATTTTTCAAAGCGTACCGTTACCAGATCCTCCTCGCTTCGATTTTTTTCCCGAGCCCTGGACCGCTGCCCCACCGGATACGGCTGAGAACCAATCAACAGCCGTCACTGACGTCAATTCTCCTCGTTCTGACATGTGAGCCTGTAACCCCTGGCAACCTTAAAGGAGACCGCACGGAAACCGTGACGTCAAGGAAATAGTTTAGAAATGAAAAAGAAAATCGATTGATATCTGATTAAAAATTACCCTGATAACAGGAATGTCTCCGTGTTTTTCTCTGTGAGTCTTTATTTATAGATGCGTAAAAAGTCTTGGTTCACTGCAGTGTGCATGGCCTTCTTTCGATTTCCAGCATGAGGGACATTGGGGGCAGATATCTTGGAGGGAACAGAAAAGTCAGAAGTGGGCTTCCCAGATGAATCAATTCATTAATAAATAGTGCAGAGGTATCTCTTTTATCTGCAGGCAGCAGGACATTTAAATAATGCGTTAAAGTGATCACAATATAATTAATGTAGTAGGTACGAAACATCAACCACAGTAAGCACTAACTTCGATAAAATATGTAAGTGTATGTATTTAGATTCTTTACTTGAGTAAGTCTAACTACAAGTAGCCTATAAGTAATTACATAAAAGTACAGAAGTATTATCAGCAAAATGTAATTAAATATATCAACTATTAAAAATAGAGAAATATGAAATATGGCCCCTGTGAGATTTATATTATTATATATATAATATTATTACTGATGTATGAATGTTGTATGAATGATACATACAAGTTGTCCCAAGCCTATTTATTGTTTGTATCCTAATAAATATATTAAATTTTAGGGGAAAAAATGTTTCAGTATTCAACATCTGCATGCAAGCTACGTAAACAACAAATAATACATTTACGTAAGCTAAACAACAAAAACATAATATTCTTATCTAAAAATTAGTCAAATAATATTAAAATAGCTTTGTTTAGCAGTTGAACATCTCTCCCAGGGTCGTTGATGTGTCGCTACACTGACGGGCAGTAAAAAAAAAAAGCTTCATACGTCTTTTATCCAATGAAATCATCAAAACAATTCCTCGTGACAAGACAGAAAGTATAATTGGCCAATCAACCGTTTTTTCACCTAAATAGGCGGGTCTTATTTGATTGACAACTGTGGTGTCAAATCAATCAGAGGCATTAAATAGCTCGACCAATAGAAACGCCGGAGCGCAGGATTTGACATGTTGCCGCCAGCCAATCGTGATGCGCCTCAGAGTCACGCATCCACCCATCAGCTGTTTTTGTTTTGCTGTGTGGATATTGGAAGTTAATAACATAATAACAATAGTGTCGACTGACTGAAAGGGCTCATTAAGGAGGTGTTATCGTTGATCTTTTATCCTGTTCAGATTTAGGATAGTTCACTTGGTGTGTGATGAGTGCCATCTGAGCCAGCCCGCCCGGACATTCCTCTTCCAGAAGAGTGTGAGCGTGGCGCTTGGAGTCGGGGAGCGGAGGAGGGGAAGCGGGCTCCGGCGGGGATCGACCCGAGCCCAAGGCCTCCGACCTCGGCCAGCGAGAGAAGAGGGAATTTGGCAGCTCGGATGGAGTCCCAGGACGTACCGGACGGCCCCGTAGTGCACCGAGGCTTCATCTGTGCCTCGTTTAACCAGGACACCACGTAAGCGACCCGCGGGCTGGGCCCAGCATGAACTCAATCTCCTTGATTCACCCGACTGTTGCATAATTGTTTTTAGTCGCATTTACACACTCTGGTTTATTTTCTGTCAGTTATTAATAGCGGCAACAATCAGGCAGTTGTGTTTGTGCGTCCAAAATTAAACTACAAGCTCTTGTATGCCTCATTAAAACTTATAGATTAGTCACTACCAGCTGAAAGTGAAGTAGGCCACTGTGTTAATCTTCAAGGCCCGTTGCACATTAAACTAAACAGTTAGTAACCAAACTTCTGGCTGTTGTGTAACGAGACACAGCTTCATACAAGTTTTTGAAAATAGGCCTATTCTCTATCGGCTCATCCAAGTTTCCTGCTTACCTCGTCCTTGATTCATTAACACAGGGTACAATATTACATGCTATTACTTAACATTTAACAGCAAGAGCAAAGCCCGTTTTCTGAGGTTAGAGTAATATTATTGAAAGCAGCTTTACAAGCAGAACTTCATGTGTCATTTTTTTGACTCCCCAGTAATTTTGACCACTCACACCTGTGCTGTAGGTGTCCACTGCCCCATGCTTAGGGATTATTAGAAGGTAAACTATAACAGACAAATCCAGTAGAACTGACTGACTTCTTCAGTTACAGGTGTTCCCTTACACAAACATCTCCTGCATCTCTGATTGTAAAACTAACCAGGTGGCCAAACAGTCAACTGGGCCTTCTTATCTCTTTGTCATCATGTTCTTTTCAACTTCAGCCATGATAAGGCAAGCTTCTTTGGAGGCAACTGACAGATTTTAATGGAAGCTGCATTATGGCTGTGTTGTCTTAAGAAGATAAGATAGAAATCATGTCATATATGGCTACCAAGCACCTCCCAAGAAGAGGTAAAGCCTGGATCCGATCTGGTAACTGCATCCTCATGCTATTATCGCACTGATCCTGCACTATTTCCTTGATGGAAATTTAAAAAATCATAGAGCCAGTGGCACGTAGCATCCATTACATAGATTTCACCCCATGTTTTGTGCTAATCCTATGCTTTTCAATAGCAAGCTATTCCTTTTAACCAAATCCATTCACTAATCTGTAGTAATAACAAACAAATAAAAAATGTTTTTCTGGGATTATTTTACTGCGACAATAGTAGACTTTATGTGTATCAAAATGTTGACAAAAACTATGTTGTAATTGTGTTATGGTGGATGTGGCTGGTAAGATGGTCTGTGTTTGTGTTGTTATTGTAGTTCTCTGTCAGTGGGCACCAAGACTGGCTACCGGCTCTTCTCAGTCACTGCTGTGGACAAGCTGGACTGCATCCATGAGGGAGGTAAGAGGGACACCGTACCTTACTCTCTGTTGTAGTCGTTAAAAGAGTTCAAATTACAGGAAGTATATAATGTCGCACGACAGCTCCCCTGCACAGCCAAATCTACAATGTACAATATGCATGTTTGTGGGCTTATTTGCATACAGTAAGTACACTGTGACACACAAGCATCCCCTCCTTAAGTTGACATAAGTGCAGAGTGACAGTATTATCTGAGCTGTGGTCAGGTTCACCTTGGTCACACAACAGCTCAGAGAGGCCGCAACGTGTTTGCTCTGCTGCATACAGCGAGTAAACACAGGAACACTCAATTTTCTACTCCTCAAGAACAACAACGAAAGAGAAAGTGTAGTGTCAGTTTGAGGAAGTTCAAGATCAGTAATGTTCTCTTTGTCTGTGGACTGACAGTTTCTCTGATAGCAGTAAAACCAGTCATTTGTAATTAAAGTGCAGGTATAGGAATTGACAACAGAAGAAGATGCTGCATGTGCCTTTATGAATATACTGTATATGCACTGGTGATATGAGCTTACATTGAAGCCTCCATTGCTTTTCTGAGTAAAAGCATGCAATCCGTATCCAAGGTCTTTCTCTCTTTTTTTTCCCAGTAGAGTGTCCAGACGTGTATATAGTGGAGCGGCTGTTCTCCAGCAGTCTGGTGGTGGTGGTCAGTCTGTCCATGCCACGGCGAATGAACGTCTACCACTTCAAGAAAGGCACAGAGATTTGTAACTACAGCTACTCCAACAACATCCTCTCCGTCAGGCTCAACAGACAGGTAAGAACAGGAAGTAGATCTTTCCCTACCTGTAATCCTCAAAATTGCTGCTTCTGGTTTGTGCTATCATATACAGTATTTATATTTTGTTTTGTCTGTCACTGTCTCTTACTGTGTCACTTTTACCTCAGCGGCTGGTGGTTTGCCTGGAGGAGTCGATCTACATCCACAATATCAAAGACATGAAACTACTCAAGACCCTGCTCAACACACCCACCAACCTCTCAGGTACATTCAACTGTTATACTATACATCTACTGTATACATAGACCATATAAACTGTTTGTACATTGATTCTTATAGACTCTGACTAAAATCTTAAGCGATACTGTGTAACCTTTGCTGAATAAAGGCCACTGTGGCCACACGTGACATTTACAGGATGATGGTAAATGCTATCACACACAGTGTAACAATAGCACAAGCAGAGAAGAGTCATAAAGTCAGGAAACTGACTCAGTAATATCAGTTAGGTCATACCAGACCAAGAAAGGCTGTAGCAGCAAAACCACAGTTTGTACGGAATTGAGAAAGAGTTCTTATGAACTCACCTTTTCATTTGAAAGATGAAGAATGTGTTGTTTCTTCTTTCAAAACGTACATAGCATTGCTTTGCAGCTACTTGCTAGGGTCCAGTAATATAAATGGATACTCAAACCATGCATTTGCAAAATATTGATGTTCACTCTGGCATCATTTTCATTGGCATCTTTCCACTAGCAGATTACATTACACAGTGAGCAAATATCCCTGTTGAAAAAAGACATGCATTGCTTGTTTTATTTTGGAGTTAGTCCAGCAGGACTATAACAGACCCAGACAGATAATACATATGTAGCTCCAGTGTAAAGCAACTGGCAAGATTGATCCATTAGTTGTGTTGAAGAAAAAAAGAGAGAAAAACGGCCTAAATTTTCCTCTGCACTCTCTTGTAGGTCTTTGCGCTCTCTCTGTCAACCACAGTAACTCCTACCTGGCGTACCCCGGCAGCGCCACCATCGGAGAGATCACGGTCTATGACGCAAACAACCTGGTGAGACTGCATTAAACTCTCACATAGCAACAAAGGAAAAATTGCAGCTGTTGTCATGTCTCCTGAAAACCCCAATGGGGACAAGCAGCCCAGTGCTGGTGCTGATGTAATTAGAAAGCGCTTGTTTGCCCCTTTAGAGCACTCTGACGCTGATCCAAGCCCATGACAGTCCCCTGGCAGCCCTCACCTTCAATGCCTCTGGCACCAAACTGGCCAGCGCTTCAGAGAAGGTGAGGACTTGATTCCCTATTATCCCTCCTCCTGTTTTATCATCCACCAGCCTCTGTCTGACCACTTTCTCCTCCACAGGGCACCGTTATCAGAGTGTTCAGCGTTCCTGAAGGACAGAGACTGTTTGAATTCCGCAGAGGGATGAAAAGGTTAATACTCATATTTTCATGTAGTTCAATCAGAAACTATTAACAAGCAGAGTGTGGACAAGATGATTCATGGTGGTTGCACGCCAGAGATTAAACAAAAAAGGGCTCGTGACAGGAAGGTTAGCAGCTCGAATGACCCTCCTATTACTCAACTGTTAGTGTTTAGGTGAGTAAGACACTTTACTCCTGCTGCTCAGTAGCCAGTGGTAGTTGGTTGTGGATGCACTGTGCAGCTTCCAGTGTCAATGAGTATAAGTGATTAAGACAGTAATGTGAGGAGCTGAATAGTAGAAACACTAGACTCAGAGGCACTGGAGAGGCTGTTTTCACGCACAACTTTTTAGCACTCACAGTGGTTTAATCTAAAAACATGGACAAACGTCTACATTTGGGCTAATTATTTCAAAAACATTTTTTGTGTGTTTCAGATATGTTTGCATCAGTTCATTGTCCTTCAGTGCGGATGCCCAGTTCCTGTGCGCCTCCAGCAACACTGAGACGGTCCATATCTTTAAACTGGAGCAGCACAGCCCCAGGTAAACACACACACACACACACACACACACACACACAGACATTTTGTTTCTACTCGATGACTGAAGCCAGTTGTTTCTTCTCAAATAATGAATGAATTGACTTACCAGCTTAGACACAATATGTAAATTGTACAATAATATAACAGTGGTAAACCACAGTAGTGATGAGTGGCAGTCTGTATGCATCACCGGTAGTACTGCTGGTACTTTCATCCAGATCAAAATAAACTGTTATTTTCTGTCAAAGGGGACTTTTTTATGTTTTCCTTTTGAAGATTCACATTATATCACATTACATTCATTTGTCAGATGCTTTTGTCCCAAGCGACTTACAACATTTCTCTGTATTAGAAGTGATTTCCCTATTGTCATTTTCTGAACCTCAGTGCTGTTCTATTGAATGACCAGCACCCTCTGCTGTATTTATGATGTTAAGCAATCCAGTAGTGTTCCTGTGAAATTCAACTACATGGCTTACTATGTGAAATTCATTTTTACTGAAAGAATCCAAATGTCTCCAGTAATGATTTACCCATCTTGTTTCCTTCCAGTCAAGAGGAGGTGTCTCCTACATGGTCAGCATATGTGGGCAAAATGTTCACAGCAGCCAGCACCTACTTGCCCACCCAGGTGTCCGACATGATGCACCAGGACAGAGCCTTCGCCACGGTCCGACTCAACATGTTCGGCCTGAAGAACATCTGCGCCCTGGCTACGTAAGGCAGAGACAAGAGAGGGATGTTCTTTTTAAGAGGTGTATTTAGGCGGAGGTTCACTCACATCTTGTGTATGTTTTTTTTGGTCAGGATTCAGAAGCTCCCTCGCCTGCTGGTGGCGTCATCAGACGGGTTTCTCTACATTTATAATGTGGATCCACAGGATGGAGGCGAGTGCGTCCTGGTCCAAAAACACAGGTGTGTGTGTCTTAGTGGGCTGCATCACGCATAAATGTCTGCATGTAAACAATATGCTGTAACTTAAAAGGTACAATGATTTTGTTAGGTGCCTCCAAATCAACTATGTTTGGGTTTCAAAAACATTTACAGTGAGCTGGGAAGAGATTTAGAGAGTTGGAAGTAATATTGGCACTACAACAAAATCACTGAGCTGCAGCTTTAAGCTGTAACAAATGAAAATGAAAGGTACCTGAAGTGTTGGGACTTCAATTTCCAGAATTTTTAAATACAGAAATTTAATTTTTTTACTTTTAAAAGTGTTTTAGTAGAAATACAATGTTTCACAGTTTCACTGAGGGCTGGTTGTCATTCACCTGACTTTAAGTAATTGTTTAAACTTGGTTAATATTTTTCTATGTTATTTCTATGGTAATTTTACATGTAATTCTTTATAAAATGTTAAAATCATTGACAATATGTGACAAATTTATGACAATAAGGAAAATCTGTCTTAATTAGTGAGGATGGGACACTTTTCTCAGTGGTAATCCATTTTGGCATTGGAAATTACCTTATGACTCCAGCTGGTGTATTTTTGCATCAAAATCTTTCAGCTTTAAAAATATAACATTGGTTTATGCTTGTTTTATCACAGCGAGTTGGGTGTTATGACGTTGTTCAGTCTGTCTGCTCTGTTCGTGCAGGCTGTTTGACTCCAGCGAGGAGCAGGTGGAACAGAAGGAAGAGGAGAAACCAGAGGAAGTCTCTCCCCAACCCGCCAGCCAATCATACGCTGCCACTGTGGCTCTCTCTTCAACCCCGCCCTCCTCCACCACTCTCATGGGTACAGTATCATAAACTGATGAAAACCTTTCCGAGATTCAACGCTGGCCTTCTTAACTGGATACTTAACAGTTACTCCTTAAACCCTATTGTGCACTACATTATTCTAGCTCTTATACTATGTGTGTGATGTTTACACAATGGCCTCCGCTGTTGTTATGCAACTCCTGAAACCTGTTTTAAACGTCAAGTTCTTTTGCTTAAAGGTAAAACACTTAATATGCAAATAACATCAGAAATATGTATAACTAAAATCCTAAACAAATGTATTCTAAGGTCATTTCTGACAAAGTTTTACAAGAAGTATTTTCTTAAAATTAGTTTGATGTCAGACATGGTTTCATCAAAAACTTCTCAAATGGCTAATATCTGGCAGATGTGATGTAAATAAGCATCAATGCAGGAAATATTGACTTTTAGTACATTTAAAAAGCATGTTTTACCATATAATTGCTCTTTGTCTGAAAGTAATAGCAATCACCTTTGTTTATTTACACAAATTAAAACCACTTATACAAGTGGTGGTCAATTTTCAGAACATGTTATAGTAGTATAAAGGATAAAGGAGTCCCAGTGGACGCAGATGAGGATTGCTATCAGCAGTAAGGGGCTTCAAAAACCTTATTTTCCTCCTCCCTTCTCTTCCCAGGTTACTCTGAGGATGGTGGAGCTCAGAAGGGTGAGGTCATCCCAGAGCATGAGTTCGCTGAGAGCCCCATCTGTCTGGATGACGAGAATGAGTTTCCTCCAGTCGGCAACCAGAGTAACTGACCAAACCCCTCTTGTAACCCCCCCCCAATCAGACTCGCTTGTTTCAAGCAGGGATGGTGGACAAAAATATACCTGTGTTGACACTTTGTGACACCCCCACCCTTCGACATGTACCCCTGCTGGCCTAGGGTCAAATCTTGCCAGAATGTTCCTGGTGTTTCTGTATCCTGCGTCCCTCTCACTTTTTGTAAGGAATAAAAAAAAAAAAAGAAAACACTAAAAAAGAGTGGAAGGTCCACTCATCATTAAAAAAAAACACATTCAGAACATCTTAAGCTCTTTTCTTAGACAGATTCAAAGACTGTCTAAGAGTCCCACTGTTAACTCCCATATTACACCGTTAACAACAGTGTTTAAATAATGACTGTGCACAGCAAGAAACCCTGACCACAAAGTGACATTATTGTTGCACAATATTATCATGGTAGCAACCAAATGAGCATGCGGTTGGTCCGGCAGGGTGTTAATGAGCAGACTGAATATACCAAGGCAGTAGAGGAGACAACAGGCGGGCCTGGCCTGCAGCCGTTGTAGAGTGACCAGGAGCCAGATTCACAAAAATGCTCTTAAGAGACATGCTAAGAAGTCGACTGAAAGGTCATTTTAGCAGCTTCTAAAGCCAAGTGCAATCAGACAACAATATGATAACATTAGTCAAATCTCTTAAGATTGTGTCTTGTTTCTGTCACTTACGAGACTTCTGAAAATCTATCACAAGGGCATTTTTGTCAGTCAGGCGGCAGGAATTTGGGAGCTTATCAATGGGCATTAAACGTGTCACACCTCAGGAAAGAGGAGCAGTAGCTCACTCGAGAAGGAAAAGATGTTGCAAGTCAGATACACTATTTAAATCATGATACATGCAGTAAAGTATTATATGACTTGCAGATGCAGCTGTCATACTAATTATGGTAGCGATAGATGAGACTAAAAACCTGCGCAGTTACAAATGTAACCTGATAATATATCTGGAAGCTCTGTGGGAGGAGCAGTCGACAGCTAAATGTGACGCTTGATGGTGAGCTGTACGTGACAAAGTTACAGGTCCTTGAATTTCAGTGATATCCTGAATACCTTTTTATTTACTACATGATGCTGAATACAGTCTGTTAACATGTAAGTCATAGTCATTTTTACTTTGATGTATTAAATATTCTTTTGCAAAATGTTTTAAGTATTACACATCAACGCATAGACTTACCATGCGTAAATATATATTGAGGATTTTTACTGTGTGTATAATGTATATATAACATTTATATATAGTACTGTTGTAATAAGTAACATGGTAATACCATTTGATTTGCCAAAAGGTGGCACTGTTAGGGCACCCTTACGCTGCATTGAGCTGTTCAATACTGGACATTTACACCAGAGACTCATTAAAGCTGAGAAGTGATTGAACCTCTGCATGGTGTAGTTTTGATTTTAAAAAGAAAAAAGCATAATTTCCATTGCTGATTTTAAATCCAGTATTAAATCTCATCAAATATACGACAAAAAAAGTTTTGCACATTTCAGAGGTTCAGGTTTGTTCCCTAAAACCTCAACTTTCATATGTTGAATTACACTGCAACAAATTGATTCATAAATTGTGGCATGTCTTGACTGCCTGATAGATCGTATGTTCCCCAAATTATTGACCTCACATTATCAACTGGCCAAAGTTCAGCCGCCTGCATCTCTTTGCTCTCTCTGCTTGTTTGCACATCACCATCTGGACATTGAACCTCCCAAACAACACTTTCTACAAACAAACAGCTGAGCACATCGAAAGGAGATATTTGTCTCCACATCTGTTTGCTTACATCTGCATGCTTCTCTTTCAGCCTGTTGTGTGAGTGTGTGTGATATTCCCACCCTCAGCCCAGCGGGTGGCAGCGGCAAACAGCCTGTCTCGGGTCACAGCAGGGCGCTGCTGATTGGTCTGTGCTGTAGTCAGCTGTGGACACAGACATGTCGGTGGCAATGTCCCACAATAACTCCTCCCTCCTGCGGGCGATCCTCTCCGCTACCTCCTGGTATTCAGGTGTCTCGACCTCCAGAGGTGTTTCCTCAGCCTCGTCACGCTCCAGATCAAATATCAGCGGTGGGTCGTGGAGCTGCTGTCTTCCTGTTGCACCACCACATGCCTCAGCTGCACCTGCAAAGAAACGAGGATACATGGATTTCTTCACATTTTTCTCACATTTTTTGCCCACACTAAAATGGTTAAACTTTATTTTTGACTAAATTAAATACAACTCAAAAACATGTAATATTACAGTATATTGTGTACTAAATGGCAGAGCCTGAGGTTATGTGGTTTATGAAGATATGAGCATGATGCTTCACTATGAGAATGAAGCTGTTTCATGTTGCCTTTTGAGTTATGCTCAGAAAATACATCTGAACAGACCAACAGACAGGCCACTAGACTGGTACCACCATGTTGACATAATGTTGTGCACATCATCCACCAAGTTTTGTCATTACAGTAATAACATTACATCTGTGTATGTAGTGTGACTGTGGAAACATGACCTGTATTTGACCCATACCTGTTATGTAGAAAGCTTTGTGTTTCCCTGTCCTAACAGTCTGCAGGTCACCAAACTTCCCTGCAGCACCGCTGTTAGGGTGCAAGAGAAACTACAAGAAAGAAGAGTAGAACTAACGTCTGCAAAAGATGCACAACCCCCACTGACAATACAGGGGAAATTATTTATATAAACCAAAGTAAGATTAACAACAAAAACTATCTAGTACCTCATGACCAGTCTGTTCACCATGCAGGAGGACATTTGTGGCGTCAATACCATCATAACGTCTGTTTGAAGGGGGAGTTACACCTGCCAGGGACAGAAGGGTTGGGAAGATGTCCATGCCACTGCAAGAGGGCATAAAGAGAAAAAGAGAGGACTGTTTTGCATAATGCGTTCAATTTTATTTTGGTTTGGTATTATAGTCTTTATGATAAACTTAAAAGTGGGAGCTTGATAAAACTGGTAACAAGAAGAGAAAAGACAAGCACTTATGAATATCTGTACCAAATTTCATGGTAATCCATCCAACAGTTATTTCAGTCAAAGTCAAAAATGGAGTAGTTATTGAGATATTTCAGTCTGAACCAAAGTGGACAAATGACAACCGACCAACATTACCATCCCCTTTAGCATGGCTAAAAATATCTTTGAATGCAACTTCCTGCCTAGTGATCTACGCGTATGCCTCAGTAAACATGGTTGGACCGATCACATCTAGTTAATACTGAGTCCTTATGTATACACAGGGCCTATAAAGTAAACACAGACTCTATTAAAGTATTTGAGGAATTTAAAGTAGTCTCAGCTCATTGGTAAAATGGGAGTACCTGAGTAGGGCGGAGCTGGTGGTGTTAGCAGGGATCCTCCCGGGCCAATAAGCCACTGTTGGCATCCTGTGACCTCCCTCCCAGGTGGTCTGCTTAGCTGAGCCCCCACCTAACGCACAGGCAAAATGAGGATTCACAGCAATAAAATGTACAACTACCATGTAATTGAACATGTCAATTTTTTATACCTCTGCTGGTCTGCCACTTTCCCATGAAAGGTCCTACACTTCCTGCATAATGGCACTTCTGTTCCCAAGGGCCGTTGTCACCTAAACACAACGCACACACATTAGACTGTGATTGAGGCTTTTCTTGGATAACAATTATACTGGTAGTGCAGAAGAACAGACGTAATCCATCCAGCTGACTAACCGGTGAACCAGATGAGAGTATTGTCTTTGTCTGTGTCATCAGAAGCGCTCTTTACCGCCCCCACCAGGCTGTCCATTTCTCGCAGGCTGGCAGCGTACACTTTGCCGTCATCTGGGCGACGGGCGGTGGCAGAAGGAGGGGGCGGAGGGGCCAGAGGAACATGCATGTGAGCCAACGCTATGTAGAGGAGATAGGGCTGTCCACGCTCCCTGCAAAGACAATTAATAAGGCAACACCGTGTCAACTTATGCTGACAAACACTTCTTTGAATCAATATTTGCTCACAAGCAGAGTTATGTTTAAGCAAAGTATCCAATTACATACTGGTTTCTGAACACACGCCACTATTGTCCCAACAGTGCAGATTTCTTTCAGACTAACTATTACATTAACAATGGGAAATGTTTAGGTTTAACTACTTTTTGCAGCATTTTGATTGATTTAAAGTTCAAAATTGAATACTTTGTGGTTATAATCATGTTGGAAACAATCCTGTGTGGCATTCATCGTGTATGAATGTGCACACAGAAGCATGTTTCCTACTTTAAAGTCCATGTTGCCATTTCACTTTTCTTTATAGGAATGTGGACTTTCCAACTTTCTGACATATCTGGAACACAGCATCAGTCACTTTAAATGACGTCACTGAATGAAAGCCTGCATACTGTTGGGTCTTGATGGCACATGACTGATAACCGCTGCACTAGTTCACATGAAGGCCTGCTTTTCACAGACAGCGGCAAACAGCAGGGTTTACCGCCCTCCTGTCCCTCCAACAGTCACGCGCACACACACACACACAGACTTTCTGTATCTATTCTACAAGGAGGTACATTTTTCATCTCCATGCAGAAACATTTACAAAGCTCCTATGTTCTGTCTGGCTTATAAACAGACAGTGCAGTTACAGTGAATATGCCTGTTTATATATGAATGACATGGATATTTAGTTTTGAAGTTTAACAAGTTAAACGCCACAAAATATAGCAGAATCAACACTTCAAAAAGAAAAGCCTCACAAAGGCAGTACTTCATGAAGGGCTATTGCGTTATATTACATTATACTGTATTGGCAGGTTGTACTGTTATTAATACACTATCAGGAAAATAGGATCCGGATAAGCTGATCTAGGGTTAGGTCAGGTAACTCCATTTCCCAGGCTTCGTGCTTTACTGGATCCGGCTGGCATTATGTTATCTTTTTGGCATCAACAAATAAATAAAACTCCACTATCTTCCAAAAACAATGAAAAACACATTACAAAAGAGCCATACAATTGCACTTGGGTGATATAGTGCTTCATTACGATAAACATGAAAGACAGACAGATTGGTGGTCAAACTCTAGAGATGCTCTGTTTTGTGGACCACAGCACTTCCTCACTTCCCAAGCCTGTGGTCATGTGCATGCCTTTGAAAGGCAATTATCTACAGGTGGTTATAAATGTTAGCACCTGCTGCTGATTTCCTCCGTCTTCTCTCCTCATGTTCCCCCTCAAATGAACCACAGTACGAGTATGTCCTCAGGGAATAATTTCATATGATGAAACACTGCTCAGATCTCTCCACTGATAACAGCTGCACCCTGGCAAAAACAAAACAAGACTCCAAGCGGTAAATAAACCGAGGGGACTCTGACAGAGACATCATAATATATAGAAACAGCAACAGAGTACATGCTAATGGAGTGTGAAGCATGACTCCTTAGACTTGAGCACTGACCTTGACTTTTACTTGCATAATCATAACCTCCAAAATTAAGCTGTTTTGTCGGGTTGCCATGATCTGGTTACCAATGTCTCTCTTGAGAACAGTGCAGTGGACTTTTTGAGCAATTTACCACGCTGTGTTTGGGTGAGTGTTTCCTTCATCTATTGACAAAAACGTTTCACTTCCTCAGCAGTCTCTCCTGGACCATATCACATTTGAGTTCTCAAGTTTCACCCTCATACACGATGTCTGTAGAGAGAGACACTTGACAGACTAGGTTTCACTGGCTGCTGAGTCAGTGGACAACATACAGACACAAATGAGAAGCTTACTCTCTTGGGAATGAGGGCCCGTTTGGTGCAAACACACAGGTTGCATAATTTGGCTTAGTAAAAGCTGTGCTCACGCCCTAAAGCTCGAGGACCTGTTCATTTACAGTGTATTTGTACTGCAGTAGCCTGTCATCATCTAATACAACTCAAACATTCACGTTTTTAGGTCACACAGTCCTGTGTGATGGTTAACAGCTACATCTAATACGTTGTTTGATAATCTCATATGAAGAAATTTAATCAGTGCAACCTTGTGATTTATATTTTATGCATATCAAGGTTCAGCTTTATTGTCATTATAAAATACAGGACTGCACAATGAAATGCAGTTGTAGCTCCCTCCACGCTACACACACAGAAAATGTTTAAACAAATATGTATGTAGGCACTATGATAATGTATGATGCCAGTTATATGATGACGTGGGCATTAGACTTTGAGCCTGAGCCTCAACCCTCTTGACTTCTGGACCTCTTGCTATTTTATGAACACACACATACAGACACACACATCCCTGTTATTCCACAGACTGTAGTGGAGGAAATATGAGAAAGAGAAGATGATTTGTAATGTGTTGTGGTGTTGTATGAATAGTTTGTTCCATAACAACCATATCAACAGCCAACTTTGTGTATATTTTGCAGCTCTATTGTACCTTGCATTGCGTATAATCCTGGTTGCAGCAGATTTGTATTGTTCTGTTAGTGTCCACAGGTCAAGCGGCTGCTCCACAATACTGCTGTTTTCAACCAGAGGAAGGCCCACTTTGGTATAGCAGCCTCCATGTACACTCCTCTTCAATCTAGACCATGAGAGCAATAGAGCATAATAACACAATAAATGGTATGTGTGTGTGTTTGTGTGAATGACGCTGTCAAGTGTTTTCAGGGTTTGGAATTAGTTGAATTAGTTGAGGTGAAGGGAGGCAGGGTGTGGCCTGGTCAGAAAGGAAGCAGTTAATACTATTTGACATACGTACAGCTCTAGGTCTTGCTAAGTAGGTTGAGAAGCAGAGTCCTTTTGTGTTTGGTAAGTCATAAGCTGGTTATGGCTCAACATCCACAAAAATACTAGTTTTCAATTTAGCATGATCTTGTAAAGTCAAGAAATCAGCAACACAAATATCCTTTAGTTTCTCTTAAAATATAAAGGGCCAATACCAGGATGGAGAGAGGTAAATAGTCTGAGATATACTAGTGAATTTAACATTTATAGTATTTTCAACCATTACTTGTTGTCCCCTGATAACAAAGTCATGCACTCACATTATTATTATTTAGGAAATGTCTACAATTTCTGTGGTGCTTTGTACATATAGAAACAAATATGCATGTCAATGTCTGATAGAACAACTTTCATTATGGCCTGAGTTTGTTGTAGGAGCCACACCTGATCACTTGAGGTGCAGATGAGTCACAGGGAAGGCACTGAGGCAAATTATATCCAGGTACATCAGTACAGCCCATGTCGTTACTGTAAGGGATACCTAAGTAGTAGTCAAAACCTGCCTAAGAGACAATAAACATGGTGCAAATTCATTAATACAACTGTAATTACTTGTTGTTACCATGAGAACATCTGCCCAGCAATACTATACAACCAATAATATAGAATGTTTTATTAATATAAGTAAGAAATTGAGCATGAAACTCCTTCTTGACCTTGGAAAGAGTAGTTTGACAAAATAATATTAACTTAAGGTACACTTGGATGTAAGAATTAAGTAAGAAGCAAAAATGTTTTACTATTTGCTGAATATTTTCACATAACCACTGTTTGTCTTTTTCTCCAGCCACATTTTCTAGAGATGTGTGGTGACTGCGTCCTACTGTTCTCTCAAGAGTAGTTTTGAGGCACCATTATTTCATCCTGTGCTATGTATTGTTACTTTTCAATCTCCTACATCAAACTGGATTTTAACACATCAAACTGCAATGCAGTACAGCTTATAAATGTCCCAGATGTTCTTAATCTTGGTTCAGTGTCTGCCTGGCTCATCTTACTAATGCGAAAACACCTTTAATCTGGTTTTTACTTTTGGTCTGGTTCAAAATGATCTTACAACAAAATCTTATTTGTCTCTCAGAATGATAGTGTGATCTAACTGACACCAGTTTCCAGGCACTAAAACAGTTTTTGTGTTCTTGTATTAGCACAAGAGATGACATGTCCACTTAAGGAACAAATTATCTGGGATATCACTTTGTGTTACTCCTGGTGGAATACATGACATCATACCCTGGAGCTGTGTCATTGTAAAACAACATCTGAGGCGAATAACTTTATTGGGAAGGCATAATGTGTCTGCCCTGAGCTTCACATCATCCCACTGAGATCACATCACCCTCCGCACAAGTGCCTCAGAGTCACTACTGCACTGGCCCTGCCATGATCCCTCACCAGCTTCCCATCCACCAAAACTGCCAGTTATGCCCAATGGCGCTCCCACCCAAGCTGGAAGCACAACAATTGGGGATCAAACCCTAGTGCCTGCGGTGGTGTGCAAGTGCTTTTTCCTTTGCACCAGCTGTACATCCCTGTCGCTCTCTATATGAACCGTAAATTGTCTGAACACATGGCAAAGTACAGCGTACTGGAGGAAAGCTTGGCCAGTGCTTCAGTGGCTTAAAGATGCAAAAGTGTGGATCACCTGTTGGTATCTTGCTGCACAAGCTTACAAATATAATGCGATTCACAGGCTGAGGGTGTTTGAGGTGAGGTGGAGGAGGGAGACTTCCACCCAAGAAAAGGAAGTAGAGACAGTAGGGGGCTGAAGTTACAGCAGGGGGCTGGGTGTTGTTGAGTCAGCTGTAGGCGAAAAGTCAGGAGCAAGTCTGACATCTCACAAGTCACAGCTGCAGTGAGTGCAGTCTGTTCCCTGCAGCGAGGCCGAAGGATTCGCTCACACACTCAATGTGGCTGGAATGTCCTAGAAAAGCTGACTGACGCCACAACACTGACCTGGAAAGATACAGCGTTGTGCAATATTATAGTGTCAACTCATATCTCATTGTTTTATGTGGCATATACAAATATTTTTGCATTTTTATAATGTTTGAAATCCTTCAACTGTTAAATAAACGCTTTGATATTACACTGCATTAGCGTCTCAGCAATTCTTCTGTTACTGATAGTACTGCTGCCATTTTGCAGATCCTCAAGGCTGGACTGTTACCTTCAAGTAGTTTTATATTTTGGGTTTGTCAGTTGTGTATATATATATATATATATATATATATATATATATATATATAAAACACATATACCCTCTGTTCTTATTTACATCTCACTCCTCTATAAATCATCCTATTATAGTTTGTGGCTGTAGCGGGCCACTTTCCTCATAGCATATACTGAGGTTTCAGATAACTTTATTTAATCTCACCTATATGTTTAAAAAAAGGTTGTTTTTCTTCTATAGCTGATAGGAATAGGGTTGTTTCGCTTTTACATTTGTTTGATTTGTCTATTCCTGTAGGCAAAGAAGTGTTCATACCCAAAACTAATCTCTATTGATTCTCAATTTAGGCGAGGTGGGGTGCTTTTGAGAGCAAACATTATGCTTTAGGATGAAAATATGAGGGATGAGTTCGACCAAAATTCACACACCTGTTTGGAAATTCCTGCCTGATCTGTGCCTGTTGTGTTTAGTTGAGTCCCCAGGGGTTTTGGGGTAGAAATATCAAGCTCCCACTTACCTCTGTTAGTGGGGCCGTATGGTCCATTGTGGCCGAGATGCCATTTCCCGATCATGGTGGTGTAATATCCTGCCTTCTGCAGTAGCTGGGGCAAGGTGACTTCAGACAGAGGCAGACCAGCCACAGAGTCCACAGCAAAGTTATGAGTCACCCCATTTCTTAGGCCATAGCGGCCTGTCAGGATGGCAGCACGGGATGGGGAACAGGTCGAGGCAGGAGAGTGGAAGTCTGTCAATCTGGAAAAAGTAAGGACATTTTTAAGGAGAAATGACACTTTCCCTTGTTGACAACTGGAAGTGAATGTCACGGAGGGAGAGAGTATGGAACGTATCCTGTCATTCATACTCAGGCGACCATATATAACCTTTCCCATGCAGTCTCACTCCACCAAGTCACAGACTGAAATATCATGAAACACTGGCATCCCTCCAAACATAATCACCTTCCATTACCTTTATGCTTTCACTTAAAATACAAGCCCTGGTTACTATGATACCAAAGAGGTTAGGTAATAGGATTTACATCAGACTTTTATGATATGACATGGAATTTAGTGCTACATAACAGATCAATCAATAAATTCTCTACCTTAGTCCCTGCTCGGCCATCAGGTTTAGGTAAGGTGTGTTGTTTGCCTTCTCTTCAGGCTGGTTGGCATCCAGGTCACCCCAGCCTATATCGTCTGCCAGTATGATGATGAAATTGGGCTTCTTACTGAGCTCACCAACACTGGCCCCATGTTGGCACACCGTGTGGAGCAGCAGACCACACATCAGCATCCCAGACAGAAGGAACGGGGTGAAACCCTCCACCATTTTGGGTCAAAATCTGCAAGGTCAGCAAAAAAATACAAAGTTACATAATAAATGTAGGTATAACAGTGAGTGAGGGAGTGAGTAGGGTGTCACAAAATGTGAAACTGTTCTAGCTGATCAACTACATTAATCCCTTCTCCTACTAGCTCTGTTTGTGCCATACAAATACAGAAAATAGTATATATCTTATTTTTGGACCTGCAGTGCAATCGTCCTCACAAAACCCATTTCTGTAGAATTTAAGTACCCACTCTGTACACTTTTTTAGGCTATGAAAACACAACAGTGTTAACTAAAATAGCTTGCCACAGATGAGACTATATATGTTAACTTGACGGGTGTTGAGTGGTTCTACCAACTTCAGTTTAGTTTTGGCTGAAACAGGGGTGGTTTACTGATGATAATGTGTTTATACTTCTTATTCAAAAATACATTATTTACTGAAACAAATCCCAATGTTAGATCTTTGAAAAAACAATTAATTGAAACATATCTCAAGTTGTCCCTGAAGTTGTTATATTAACACATATTCACCATATTGTATTGGACAGTGTGAACTGTTATTGTGTTATTTATTTTTTTGACAAGACAAAATCAGATACTAAAAATATTAATATAGTAGTAATCAGTACCATTAACGATTGTAATTCTGTCAAGAGTTGAAACCATCCCAGAGCCAAAAGTATAGTTATATTGAAGATTTCTATGGCAGAAATACAAAACACACAGGAGAGATTTTCACAAAGTAATCCCAGACAGAAAGTCCACCACACAAGTGAGCACACAACCTAAATGGTTTTAAGGAAAGGAAATCATTCCTTAACCCATTTTCTCCCAATAACCTGGTTTCTTGTGGGCATGACAACTTACAACCCCTTTCACACATGCAGTCTAGCCCTGAAAAGTCCAATGTGTCTTACTTCTTCATCACACCAATATAAGCTAAACTTGTCAGCCTGGCATTATACAGATCAAAATCTAACTCCCAGACACAAAGACAAATAAAAAGGAAACACCCTAATAAAATGTACAGTCAAAAGAGAGGCAACTGTAGCTTTAAATTTAACAGCAGATGCCCAACCAGTTCTTCAAGTCTACATGAGATAATATCAGAATTTTATGAAAGCCCATTTCCACCAGTAAAAAAAAAAAAAAGATGAAAAAAGTTAAATTATGAGATAAAAAGTCATAATTATGAGATAAAAAAGTCGAAATTACGAGATAAAAGTCCTAATTATGAGATACTTTCAAACAACAATGAGAGTAGCAGCTCTTTGGCATGAGTTCTCCTGGTTAATTTGTCACGGAAATGGATTGTGAGTACATTGAGGACTTTAAACGTGGCTTTACAACAAATGAAATACTTCACTGCTTGCTGATTCACATGGGATTGAAGAAGCAGTTCTGGCGTAGAAAGAATAAAACCAATGTGACAGAGGTGGCAACCTTCATTGAACAGCAACTTTACTTAATCCAACATCAAACATTTACAAAAGTCAACTGTTATAGTTGCCTTATTTAGGATTGCATATCGTTTGCATGGGGTTACGGGTGGTGCATGCGCACTTTCTATATCATAATTATGACTTTTTATCTCATAATTTCGACTTTTTTGCACTTTATCACACACACACATCTACATGTGGACTCAAGTGTGTACAAACCGACTAGCTGCACAACTGTATGTCACACACTGCCATTTTGCACAACTGCACCTTTGAACAAGAACTGTCAGATGCTAATTATTTTTTAATTTCATATTTTTTAATTTTATATTGTTATTTTATATTGTATTTTTACCTTCTATTTTATTATAGTTTCTTTTTGCATTTTTACTGTATTTACTTGCATGCCCTTATGTTTCAACCTTTCAAGCTGCTGGAAATGTAAATTTCTCTTGGAGATCAATAAAGTATCTATCTATCTATCTTTTTTATCTCATAATTTGCTTCCATAGAATTTAGCCTATGGTTGAGGATGAAACATAAGCTGCTCTACAGAAAAGTCTATATTTTATAGGTGCAATCAGAAAGTTAATGGTTTAGTTAAGTGGTGGAATATTTAGATGTGTGGAGGTTGTGCAGTTGGTGATTTGGACAGTAAACAATGGCCAAATAAAAAGGGGGCTGGGGGGGAAGTCTGTAGACTGATATGGGGTGAAAACTGGCTGTAACCAGATCTCTTTAACCCTTCTTACCCCGCCGTGCCTGTTAGGGGGGTGTTCATGAATGCGAGCTAGTGTGTCAGACAGCATGTTGGTCCGTGGTCCGCGTGTGTATCCACGTGTGCGTGTTTGTGCATATATGCACGTGAGTATGTGAATGTAAAGTTCAGTCTTTCATTGACGCAGCGCGCGACACTTGCGGGATTTACAGCAACATAAATCGAGCGAAGCGAAGGACTGTTTCCGTCTGAAACTAGCTACACACAGGTGAGGCAGACTACTTAAATACAAGTTATTTCATTATATACGAGTGCGTTTGCTTTAGTTAAGTAACTGTATATATTCAGCACGTCTTAAATTAAATATACGGCTCAAATAGGCGACGTACAAGTACTTACAAAGTTTGTGTTAGCAGTTATTAAAGTCACATTACCCACCGACCACAAGCCGCCGCTGACTGAGAGCGTTGCGTCAGCCGCGTGAAGACTGACCATATGGCTCCGACTACTCAGTATTACCACCCCCTCCCACCCCTCTTAATTAAAAGATGAGAAGATGAGAAATTGTCCTGTTTAAAACCAATTAATTAGTTCAAAATTTATTTGACAGGGCAAGGCAACACAATGAAACAAACCATGTCTTCTCTGTGTTAAGTAACTAATAAATAATTTAATAATCATTAAAAAAAAAAAAAAGTTTTAAGGGGGTTGGATCCTGTTACAGGACAGGCAGTGATTTCCAACTAAACAGCTACCTACATAACAAACCCAGGAAGGTAATGTTTTGTCTGCTGTTTAGCTGAAGAGGGATTTAATAATACTTTGATAATACTTGGTCTTAATGAAACTACTTTAAAAGGTTTATGTTGGATACACAAAAAGTAGACAAAAAAGAAAAAAATATATAAACACAAGGAAAAGCACTTTAAATAAAATCCAAAGTGTGTACTGCTTGCCAATTAGCAGTATTTATTTACTTAAACTGGTTCTTACAATTCCTTTATTTGAACTATATAGGCCTACTATTCAAACCCTAAACCCCATCATATCCCTGTTGGTTAGTTTCAGCTTGTGACCACTGTTCCTCTTAGTTGACACTGAATTTGATTGTACTTGATGAATTTGAGAGTGAATAGACCCACTGACTCGGGTTTTTAAAAGGAAAGTCAACTGTTGTTAGTTATGACATAATCCTATAACAGGGGTAGAAAACATTTAGTGTTTATTAAAACTGGATGGACGTTTAAAATATTATGTCTACATATATATATTTTCTGTTGAGCGTGTAGGTTCATTCTTGACTGTGGAAATAGTAGTTTGACATAATAATCTTAACTCAAGGTCCACTAACTAAATCTTTCGAGAACTTTCAGCAGCCAACTCCTAAGTTAATATTTACACCATACTGTGTATTTTAAGGTGTATCCTGTAATCTGTGTGCAAAGTGATCCATTAATGTGCTTGAATGTTTTGTAATCCAGCCTCAGTCTTGTAATGTTTGATGTTTTAATGTTTGTAATGAATTTTTATTTGCTGCAACATGAGTTAATGCAATGACGGTTAGTCACTGTCAGTTCATGTCTTAATAAGGGACTTAAATATGTTCTGAGCAGGTGTAACTAGTATTCAGAATGTGTTGTGGCATTTGTCCATGTCATACAGATGTACATGATGACACACTGCTTTACATAATACTGGTGTATTAAGTGTTAAAAAAAAATGAAACGACAAAATACCATTTGTGTTACTGTAAACATTACAGCAGGTGTAGTATAAGGACACAGTAGTGATTTTCTTCCAGCGTATGGATATAATATGTGAAGTCAGTATAGTTGAAAAAGGGTTTCATGTAGTCAGGTTAAGAAATGATGATTAATTGCCCCAAACAATACAGCACATGGGAAAGAGAGAGTGCTAACTGGGTCAAATACACTGTGATTTTATATCACATGGTGTTAAAGGTACCATGATCTGCACCATTATTTAAGTAGATGAGGATTTTAAAAAAATAGAATAACACCATGCTTTAAGTTAACTTCAATTGTATTAGTATAACCTCAGAGGTAAAAGTAAAGCCACAAAAGGGATAAACGGTGTGTGTTACACTGCTTACTAAGAAGTCTCTAAAGCAAAAGGGCTAACAGAGACAAATTGTAAATAATTAATAATAATTATCTACTCCTAAACCTGTGTTAGCTGATGATGCACATAATGCTAGACACATCTGATTTTACCCAACCCCCCCCCCCCAATGTACTTTTGTATTAATAATTGATTAAGCCCAGCCTTGTGCAGACAGGGGCTGAACTTGAACTGCATCTGCCTCTTTCCTCCTTACCATCTTTGGTCACAGCACTGACAGTGTTTGTATATTAAACAGTAACGTTAGCCTGGTGAGGATGCACAGAACCACTTTATTTAAAGGCTGCTAAAGAAAGAGGGACATACTGTATATAAGAGGGGGATAAGATCATATCAGCATCACATTTACTACCCTACTGGTGAGCCAGCAGTTTTCAAGTCAACTAATTTGTGTTACCACATCTAACCTAACGTTTCTCTGATGAGAAGAGGAGCAGCTCAAACCCGTTAGGTGCAGTCTTCCTCAGAGCTGTCCTGTCTGTGTGTACCAGGCTACACAGGACGGACGCGCGCACAGCCGTTGATGCTTGGAAGTGTTTGTTGTTAGCTACATTTGACGACGGTTACTCGACAATTCTTCTACCGATAATGCGGCTAAACTCGCAAAACTGTGGCCTATTTAACATTATAAACATCTCCGTATGTCTGTAAAAGATGTTTGTTGTTTCTGTAAGTGAAACAAAAATACTGCTTTGATTTGTAGCTACTCACTGCGGGTCAGTGTTGTGAGGCAACTAGGCTAAAGTGGGCTAATCCGCGTGCAGTGCGCGTTCACGTTGACTTACAGCTACTTGAACTATTGCCAACAGATTTTGCACAAACGTTTTTCCGAAGTCAGTCAACCAAAGTATGCACATCTTAAGTATATACATTTTGTGATGTATTTATTTTTAAAATTGCTGCCCATGCCAGTCACTAAAACTGTAATTTCTCTTTACAGGGCATGGCACTGTGTGGAGTCAAGGGAACACGTTTCCTGGGGCCCAATGTGTACCCAGAGGCCCCTGATGGAGGCTGGGGATGGGTGGTGGCCGTGGCCTTCTTCTTGGTGGAGGTTTTCACTTATGGCACCATCAAGAGCTTTGGCATCTTCCTCCAGGACCTAATGGAGGAGTTTGGAGAGACCAACAGTCGCGTCTCTTGGATTGTTTCCATCTGCGTGTTTGTCATGACCTTCAATGGTGAGTACACCTCATGAGGTTAAGGAAAGTAAAGCACAGGCTATAGATTGAAATGACAATGACATGAGAATTACTGTATCATAGTATACACTAAACAACAGTTTGTTCTCCTTGGGTCCTCAGGTCCCCTCTCCTCTGTTATGACTAATCGCTTTGGGTTCCAACTTGTTGTTATGGTTGGAGGATTACTTATTTCCTCTGGTACCATTGCCACCAGCTTTACCAGCTCCATCAATCAAATGTACATCACATATGGATTAGTTGCAGGTATTGAATTGCTTCCTTCTTCCTTTGTCTCCCTCTTTGAACATCACATAATGCTATTATCCTTTGAATTTTAGCAGCTTGTCTAGCTGAATTAGAGTTTAAAAATGTGCATCTTCTCCATTGTGCAGGTCTGGGCTACTGTCTGACCTTCCTGCCCACTGTGACCATCCTTTCCCAGTACTTTAACCGTCGACGCTCTCTGGTCACAGCAGTGGCTTCCGCTGGAGAGTCCCTGTCCATGTTTGCCCTGGCACCAGGTGAGTTTAAGCGCTTCCACTGATGTTTATGCATACAGTTGGAGAAGACAAACGTTTGTAGGGGGTTTAAATAAAACATGTGATGAATGTGTTTTTTAATATTTGTTCTGGAGTTTGCAACTCTTTAAGCCAGGGTGACTTGTATAACTTATTTAGTGACAGGAAAATACAAGGAAAGACTAGAACTAAATAAAATGTGTCAAGAAAGATTTTCATTGGAAGATTCAGAAACTATTTTAAAGGATACGTCTGGTGATGTTCTGTATTTTTCTTATTGTCAATAATTACCAAGAAAAGACTAAAAGCAACAATGAATTGATCCTACTAACAAGTATTCCCTGTGCAGTTGTCCAAAAACTATTAAAAACACATCAGTAGCTACAACGTTGCACTTGGTGACGATTTTCTTCCTTAACATGACCATGGGCACATTTATTTATTTTGAGTCAATCCCACATACACCATCCTGCTGCCGTAAATACTCACTAGAGTGTGGCTGAAAATAGTCCTCAACAAATACACTACTCCTGTTTAGGTAATGTTTGATTAACACTACAGTGCCCAGCAACCTATACATTTATGACCTGTTTTTAAAGATTTATGCAGATAGTGGGAACCAATGGGCTTGAGATAAGAGCCACATAATGTAGAGAACAGCACCAGGGTCATGTCCTCTATTTGTTTTATGTCCATTTCCATAGCAGTCTTGAACACCCCATACTTTATACCATGTATGCAGTTTTATTGATGCACACTCACTAAATACCTCCTCTTGTCCCTCAGCCTTTTCTGCATTGAGGGACCATATTGGCTGGCGACATACCATGGCAGTGATGGGAGCTTTGCAAAGCACCATCATCATCTGTGGTGCTCTGCTTCGGCCAATAATTATCAAACCCAGAGCGACCCACGAGACAGAGACTGACAGGTCGTCCCCAAAGGAACTGGAAGCCCTCAGCCCACAGGAGAATGTAGAGGGCTCAAACTCAGATGACTCCAAGACAAACAATACCTCACATGCACAAAATAGTCTGGACAATGAGCGAACCACAGGCTCTGTGAGCACTGGAGACTCTGGTGTCCAGTCTCTAAAGGACACAGACAGCAGCAGCCCAGAGGAGACTTTACTGCACAACGAAGCAAGGTTAGAGACACAACAGATATATGTGCAAAACAGTATGGCAGAGATTAGAGAATATGAAACAGAGGAGAAAAAGAGCGAAGATGCAGAGAAACAAGTGATGAAAGATGGGGAAAAGAAATCAGGTGATGAAAAGCTATCTGTGAAGAATTCAAAACTTCTAGATTTCTCCATCCTCAGAGAGTGCAGCTTCATTCTCTACTCTCTGTTTGGACTGTTCGCCACGCTCGGCTTCTTCGCCCCTCAACTCTACATCATTGAGCTGAGTGTGAGTCGAGGCGTGGAGCGGGACAGCGCCACCTACATGCTCTCCACCATGGCTGTGGCTGAAATCTTTGGCCGATTCTTCATTGGGTGGATGCTGACACGGAGGCAGCTCAGGAAGAAGAAGCTGCTTGTGCTTCTGGCGTGTGTAATTACAATGACTGCGGATCTGGTGGGATTTACTTTGGTTACGGAGTTCTATGGCCTGGCTGTGTGCTGCGCTTTGTATGGGTTCTTTATGGGAACCCTAGCGTGCACCCACATCCCCATGCTGGCTGAGGATGATGTGGTGGGCATAGAGAGGATGTCTTCAGCTGCTGGTGTCTATGTGTTCATACAGAGCTTTGCTGGGCTGGCTGGACCCCCACTTGGCGGTAAGAGTTGTCTTGTAGTGAGACATTTACTGTAAATACTGGCTATGGTTTACTACAGCTTTTATCTTCTTAACACACAAAGATGAAAGATGATTGACGCTTTAGATACAATGTCCCACTGACTGTATGCAGTTACAGTGTACATACTGTAAAATCAAAGCTGAAAGTTAGAGGAGGAAAGAATTGCAGACAAGGACTTAAAGCACAGCAACAGGAAATGCATAAAGTCTGTTTTGAGGTCTAGTTTGGATATACAGCAATCTGATCTGTATTACATAGATCATAATCAGTGATTTATCATATTTTATAAGGCTTTCTAATGGAATAGCTGTTGTCTGCTTTCAAGGTGTGCTCCATCTTTTTAGTACTGAACTTCTATAAAGTTGAGGGAAGTTCAGCGAGAGACAGATTAGCAAAAATAATTGTCAAAATTGGTGCCGCAGATGCAGAGATATCCTGACTTTTAGTCTTTTAGCATGGGCTAATTAAGCTCCAAAAACACTGGATCCTACATTCTCCATAATGCAATTCAATAGCTTGTTTCATTAGACCTTTCCTTTATAGTAAATGCCTTATAATCTCCTTCAGTTTGTAATGCAAGCTTTACCTAAAAAAAAAAAAGGTAGTCTCCAAGCCCAAGCTGAGATAACCCTGATGACGTCACTATGACATCATTAGGGTTATTTTCCCAGCCTCCCGCAGAGCCACAGAAGACATTATGCAACTGTTTTTCACAGGCTGAGTTGTACTCCTCATGACAAGTAAAGTGAACTTGATGAGTAAAGAGTGCCCCTTTAATGCTTCCTTTTAATTCTCCTCTATCCCCAGGTGTGCTGGTGGATGTGACCCAGAACTACGGATCAGCCTTCTACTCCTGTGCAGTCGGCATGGCAGTTAGTGCCGTGTTCCTGGGTATGGTAAAACCTGCTAAGAGAGGATTACTTTGTAAGAGGAGGAACTCAAAACGCCCTGAAGACATACATGAAAGAAAAGGGGACTCAGAGGAACAGAGTGCAGTGCATAAACCGGACAAAAGAACTGAGAGTCCCGAGGATTGCCCTGAAGTAGATGATAACTTAGTCCACGACCATGCGGAGGCCACAAGAGATTTCCAGGAGGTTATAAGTTTTGCTTGAGCTGATAACATAGGATACGGGGAATAAAAGGGTCAAGCCATATGAGGGTGAAAGGCTATCTAAAGACTACTACTGGCAAGTTCTGAAGTGACATGAAAGAGAAAGACCGTGTTTATGATCTGCCATTGTAGATCTGGGCTCTGAGAGCAAACTAGAACTTTTAGATCACAATATGTATGTAGCAATTGTGCCTTACATACTTAATGTACCAAAATGTGTTTTGAAAGAGTATACTATTATCTTTGAGTACGCTTTTTATATAGTCTTGCTTTAAAAGGTCAGTGGTGCGAGATATGGCTGGAAAGTATGGGTGTGTTCAAAATGGACCATGAGTTACGCAGTGTTAATGGACGTTTTAGATATTCCAGAAGCAAGATGAAACACTGACATACTTGATGAACTAATTACCTGCTGGTGATCAATACCATGATAGCCAGAAAAACTGTTAAGCACATGTAGCTGCAAGAACAATAAATTGCACAGATTCTGTAATGCGTGTTATAGAAAATACATAAAGCTCAGGAGATAACGTATGTGATTAAAAAGTGTTTATTTTTAATCAAAGTGTCACCAAGCTGACAATGCATTTTGTGATACAAGATGTCAAACTCAAAACTATTTTTGTAATGAAACTGTTCAATCACAATAAAGCAACAGTGATTTGAACCTCTCAATTATGTGTAATTTTTTTTCCTTATAAACTTACACCTTAAAGCAACTTATTCAACTGCTCTTATATTTGTCACATAATTCAATACAAACACAACTCATAGCAACTGTAACCATGTTCACTTCATGTTAATAGAATATTGTACCCTTTCACATTAAAATATATTTTCTGTACATATTGCACCTTAATTAAGATTCTGTTTTGCGATCAAACAGCAGCAGACATGTTAATTTTGCGTGGTATACATGAATAGGTCAGAGCTGTTGCATTTATTTCCCGATCTTATCTAGATTTGGGCAAGTACTATAGTTCATCTTTTTTTTTCCAGTATGTCCAGGCACCTGCAGAGCCACAGTCTGGATGTGAGAAAGGCTTCAGTGGGTTTGGGAAAGTGGGGCACAGGCTGACAGGCAGAGGCCTTGTCTGGTCTGGATGTTTCCCTCTGATCCTCGATCCAGTGCAGTAAAGCCTGTTGAACGCAGATAAACATTCACTTAAAGAAAGTACAAAAAAAAGATAAATGCGTCCGATTGTGTCTGTGCGTTTGGTAAACTGATCTTTTAAGCCTTGATCAAAATGAACGGGGGGGGGGGGTGTCTCAAAATTGCTCCAATTCTTCAGACTTTCTTTGTTATATTGAAGAGCAGCTCTTTCTAATGAGGTATAATCTACCTTTAAGTATTTCCCATTTGTGTAGATGATTCTCACAATACTGGCTTTCCAAATGGAGTTTGACAAACATCTTGTGATTCAGAAAAAACAGAAGCTTCTTTGTAAACAAGAACACATGTCGCAACAACTTACTTCAGTGTAATGAAGGTGCCACAGTAACAGGCTAATGTGCAAAACAAAAGGAATTCTAAGAAAAAAAGTTTAAATACTTACTGGAACTGAAATATATGGTTAAAATTCAATCTGTCATTGTGAAACAGATTCTGTGTGAAATATGTCTTTCAGTATCTACTAGCTCAGCACACTCAGGCTGAAATGCTCTCACCCTTGTCGGTGTGGTGCATGTATGTTGCTAGAAAGTGTGTTGAAATAATCAGGATTACTTTGGCATGTGACTCATTGACCCAGAACCAAGTAACTGAGAAACCAAATGAACTTGTACTATTCTTGTATAAAGTACATCATGGCTATGCCGCCTTAACTAGGTCGTAATTATGCTGTTTTCATTATAACACCTGACCAGCACTGTCCTGTAAGTTACTGTCTCCTATAAAAAGACTTAAATATGCAAGTGATGAATATGTGATTATTATCACAATCAGGGTTCCTCCTTGTTTTCTACCTTGTATCTTTCAGCTATTTTGAAGCCGATTGCGACCTGTAGTTTGCGAAGGCAGATGGGACAGAAATCCAGAGGCCTACGATCGGACTCCTCAAGGTGGTTGGAGCCCTGCATTACACAGTTCATCCACTGGCAATGCTTTATTCCAAACATATGGCCGATCTCATGGGTCATTGTCTGGAAAGAAATATTTAACATTAGGGTTTTCTGATAACAAAACAAAAACAGCAGTATTGAGTGTTTTATCAGCAATACTGATAAAAGTAAAATGGTGGAGGACCTTTGGCAAGACCGCTCAAAAGTTCATAGTACCAAAATTGAGTGAGTGGAGGAGCATGTTTGTTAGAAACCTTGCAGGATCGAAGCAGCAGACTGCTGGTGATGGGGGGAGTGTAATATCCGTCAAACACAGAGTAGTCCCTCTGCTTTGGCTGAAGACGTTTCTTCAGCCTCCCAGCATAACTTCTGCTGTAGAAGTTGTCATCATACCTGGCAAAGCTGAAAACACCCATCCCTGCCAGCACAATTGAGACACAACAGTGAGGATATAAGTACACGTAGGTTACAAAATCTCTCTTGGATTGTATGTAAATCACTTTAGCACCACCTAGTGGCAACTCAACATAATTACATCATCAGAGACTATGCGTCAATGATTCACTTTGACAAAATGTTCCTCAGCTATCAAGCAATGTGTACCATTTCTCTCTTCTTTGATATTATTATTAAGTGTGGTAGCATGTATCCTTCTCTTTCTCATCTATCCAAGTTATATTTTCTTAGTTCTTTGTGGTAAAATCTCACCCATGCTGAGAGAAGCCTGTCCAAAGACAAAGTTCCAGGAGTCTTTGGGGTAGAGGTCAATCATTGTAATTCCAACAATACAAAAAGCATCTTCTGGTTTCCTATTCCCCAGGAATCGTAGCAAGTCACCTACATTTCAAGAGAAAACAATAATAACAAAGCAATATCATGCACAGTCCAGTTGGAGATCACTGCATTTTACCCCTCATACTCTTGCATTTCTACATGGATCGTGGCCAGAACCCCCCTAATAGATATGGACTCCCTAACTTACCGGTGAGGATCTGAAGGTTGTTCGAGTTACTGTTAACCCTGAAAGAGCATCCTGTTTCAGCCACAGTAACTGCCGGCAGCAACTTGACAGAAAGCCCATAGAAGAAGGCCTGGCAGTATTCTCTGAGCCACTCCACATACTGTTCTGTCTGGGCCCCCGCCTCCCCAAAGGAACCTACAAGAAACATAGTGTAGATTTAAGCCCAGCCAATTATGTAACATGCTGCATTTGGAGTCCCAAAAAAAAGGGTGTATAACATACTGTACATGCTTCATCCATCTGTAGAACCCACGATGTAGTTTGAATGTAATTTCTTGCATGTCATTTTTTGGTCATTCAGTGACATGAACTATGGTGACACGATTACTTTAAGAGCTCATGGGTTATGCGTTATTGCAATGACAGTGAGAAATAACAAGTATGCACATGCTTACATGTCCTTTCCTTAACAAATGGCCATCTTATCGGGGGTAATGCTGCGAGAACATTTTCACGAACACACCCACACACTTCACAAAGACTGAGGAATACAGAGGCTCTCGACACACTAGACACACACATACTCACCTATGGTTTGAATATAAATAGTATTGTGGCTCGCATTGGGGGTTTTGCGGTTAGGTTCACTGTAGAAGCTCTCAAAGTCCTCAGGCTCCTCAGGATGAGCGGAGATCCAGTCTGAGTTAGAGTGCACTGTGATGGGTTGGAAAAGGGAACCCGGCTGCCCTGGGTGGAATCCTTCCTCCAGAAGATGCCTTTCTTCTTTTGTGTACTTCCTGTAAAGTTTAGCCAAGTGCTGACGATTAGAGACCAAAGCTGTTTGCAGTGTCTCCACAGAGTGCTGGATCACCTTCATCTACGGGAGGGATATACAGCATTAACATGGTTACACAGATGAAGCCAAGGTGAAATTTGCAACCTGGTTTTGCTATCACGTAGAGATCCTTTTTGTTCCTTGCTATAGTTTGAGTATCTGACCCCATACGGCTACCTATGAACACTTATGACAAACTGTATTTAAAAGAGCTGTGACAATGAAAATTTGATTCTGAAAACTAAATGTGTCCTGGTTATATCTAAGCCCAGTCATGTATAGCCTACCTTTGTAGCAGCCAAATAGGAGGCTGCTAGCAAATGAACATGTATAATATGTTACAGAAAATATTAGACAATATATACACTACATGTTGGATAGCAATGTATAAGAAATGTAGACCTGCCTGGACAGACAGACGGTAGATCTATTTCACATAGTCAGTTCTGTTGGACAACGGAAGAGCCCGTCCTCGACACTTTATCAAAGTCCCTCTATTGCAACAATTTAATTAACTTATTCGTAAAAAGAAGATTACAAAATGGATAATAAAGCTCCAATGGAGACAAGTAGGCTAGTCAAACAAGAGTTTGACACCGGAAGCCGTTTGCGCGTTGTACTTATTCTGATGACGTCAGGTAAACAGAGGGGTGGAGCTCTTCACTTCAGAAGACAAGCAAAGAAGACAAGTTCGATATGGCACACCTAACGACTCTGGAGTGTCGCTTATCCTACTTCGGACAACAGTAAAGTTGAATGTATTTTTCACTTTACTTATTTAGTTTCTTGCGTTGGACTGCTCTCAAGTACAGGCAACAGTTAATCACGATTAACGGCAAGTGGACGGAATACGAAAGCGGAAGAACTTTCAGTTAGCATAGTGCAGCATTAGTTAGCTTAACAAGTAGCTGATATAACGTTGCGCTGTAGCAGCTAGCAGGCTAGCTTGCTCCCTGTACTGTCATGCCTGGAGTTCCCCGAGATTTCACTGCGTAAACGAGAATACCTAGTAGTTAGCTGGTTAGCTTTCAGACGCCCAGCAGCAATTTGTACCACCACCGAGGCGTAGGCAGGGCGGACCGGACTTGGAGCTGTGACAGGTCTGAACTAACCCACAGCTGAGGTTTGTTCTTTCCTACGGCGACCTGTGCTTCAGCCGTCTGGAGATTGCTCACTCACACATCCTAGACTTCCTGGTGAGATGAAAGGGAGCTTGCCATACTGAGTTTCTGCGAAATGGTCGGGGAGCTTTAACATAGCCAAAGCTTTAAAATAAGATATCTCAAGCCGGCTCTCAAGGAGTGTCAACCTTTGTCTTTGCCAAAAAAACATCCATCAAGACTGCAGAAATGCTGACTGACAACAGGTAATGACAAATTTTACACATCTTGGTCATTAGTACAGGCCCATCATTAGATACAATATTACATTTAATAGTTGTATCACTTTATTCCAATGCAACGTTGTAGCTAAATCACATATTACAATAATCAAAAGCCAAGACAGTATCCTAGACTATTCAGTCTGACAATGCAGTATCAATGTAATATCCACACTGTATGTTCAATCTGTATGTAGTGCCCAGTGAAGATATGTTAATCAGTGCGTTCTCATAATGGGAGTGCCACATGTCTGATCATGTAACTGCCTGAGTGTGAGTTGCTATTTTTGGTTCCTCTTCATGCTCTGTCTTTCTGATACTCTGCCTTTCTCTGCCCAATCTCTCCCCCCCCCTGCCTGCATAATTTCTGTCACACTATCTCTTTCACTCTCATGTTCACTACTGTCCTCTGCAATCACAATACTCTCTGTTCCTTCCATTTCTGATTTGCACAGGAAACGACATCGTAGCTGTGACAGCGAGGAGGACCAACAGCTGAGTCCTCAGGCCAAGAGGTCAGGAGGGGGTCCCAGCCTGCTCGTGTCGGATTTGGACTCAGAGGTGAGACTGAATTGATCTTTACGTTCATCTTTAGGCCACTGCACAGACACAGGTTTACCTCAGATTTCATCTGACTGCGTGTCATCTTTGGGGAGAGGATATTTATTCTCTATCGTGGAGCTTATAATGTAAAACCCATTGACATTTATGGATAGAGCAAGCAAGGCATCGTGCATATAAATACACGTGACTCTGCATTGCATATGCAGTGCACCACTGTCAGGAAAAGCTCAGAATGTTTTATTTAGAGCTTCTGCATCCATCCATCCACGAAGCTACACTTCATAGCCCATCTCTGTTTTGTATTTGCAGTCTTCCAGCAGCGACAGCAGTAATGGGATCAGTAGTCCAGAGACAGCAATAGTGGCCAGCACCAGGCCATGCATACACAGCCAGAACAACCGCACCACCCAGTACTCCCTCAGCCCAAAGCCTGAAGAGTCTGCTAGCTCCTTGCAGCATGGTTTCCATGGCGACGGCAGCAGTGTCTCCTATGACTACATCAACAGAGTCCTGAGGGAGGCGCACTTCAGTAGTCTGCAGACCAGAGGGCGTCCAGGCTCGACATGACCGTGACCTCTGACCCCTCTCCTGACCTTTTGTCCCTCGCCCATCAGTGCTGACATGGTTGGCACGGTGGCTCCTCCTTGAAAGCCTCAAGCGACACAATCGGGTCAGGGGGAAGGGGATGATGTGTGGGGAGGTTTACAGATTTTGGGCACAAAGGCTCATCCCCACCTCAACGTGTACCATTTGTCAAGACCATAAGCACATCCGCCTTTCCATGGCCCAGCCACTGTGGTTTTCTGTGCAGTATTGATGTGTGTGTGTGTGTGTGTGTGTGTGTGTGTGCGCACGCACCCTGTGCACTTTATAAAGAGGTATTCTCTTTACATGCGTGCGTTGATGAGTGGACATTTTCATTGGTGCTAATCACAGGAAAAGTGTGGTGATGATCCAAAGTGCTTGCAAAACTAAATAAAGCTAAGCACTTTACTCAATAACTCCTCATTCTGTTTACTCTCGACTGGGGAAGTCAGTCGCATGTTTGCATCTGTGAAGTAGGAGTTGTAGTGATCCCATTCACAAAGGAAGTTCATGGAGGCCAACAGAGTCAAGGAGCATTATTAAAAACAATCCAGTAAAATAACATTTTAGGCCTTATTTGTTTTCTCTAACCAAAGTGGTGAAATGAAAGTATAGTGTATTTGCAGTTACTTTCACTATCTAAATGGATCTGTAATGTTTAGGTGTGGCAGGTCAGTGGGTTCAAGGTAATGGAACAGAGATTCTTGATGAGCCTCACCACCAAAATCCAACCTCAGATTAGACCCTGGCTAATTATAGAGCTGTGAGAGCAGGCACAGGAGTCTGCGGCTCTGGCAGTGTCAGGCTCAGCACAGTGCTCAAAAAAACAAAAACAGCCTCAAGAAAAGTCTCTCTAAATCAATTTGTAACCATGTGTGTACTTCTTTAACATTTTACACATCACATGTGTGTGTGTGTGGTAAGCCTGTCAGCCATACGTGGTTATGTATGGTTTAATATGACCAGCACACTGTGTTGCAAATTAAATAAGAGATGTGAATTCATATTTTATGTAATTTTCCAAATCATTTGACATTGAAATAAAGCGTTGCTTAAAGTGATGTCTGCAACATGTCACTGATGCCATTTAGAGGTCAGTTAAATACAGTATAAGACTCATTTATGTAGTAGTTAGTGCTGTAACAAAAATACAGCATGTTTTATTGTTCATGTGCATCAGCATAGCTCGTGTTCACTGAAACAAAATACATCAGTGGCGTTCATTGTACGTATCAGCAGGTTGGATTACCATCTGAGTATGTAGTTTGTACTACATTCCAGTCCTCAGTGCCACAGTACAGTATATAACTGAAAGAACAATGGTGAGATAGTGAAGGTAATCTGCTTTTTATTTGGTGACATGAGCAACCGTTAATGAAACTGCAGATATTTTGCATTATTCTAATTTCGGATGTTTTATCAAACGCAATTCCACACATTGGTTATGCACACAGAATATGTTGATAATGAATTCCTCCATTAGTTCTCCAAACAATTCTTAATGATAGACATGCACTCTACAGTCACTCTCACTGGTATGTTTTAATCAATGCAGGGTAGACATAATAAATAATTTGTAAACTAACACTTGGATAACGTACATTGACATAATAGCTTAGTACCAAAAAATATGGAAGACAGCTCTCGTTTGTAGGTTTATGTGACCATAAGAAAAGCAACTGTAGTGCAAATAACAAATGGAGGGATTCTCCCTCAGAGGTTTAGGGCGTGCTGCAGAGGCTTAAGAGTTGTTTCAGTTAGCTAAAAGGAATCCTGAGATAAAGCAACTATCAGTAATAACCTATAATTCAAGACAGCCATTCTTGGGCAATACTTTTGAGAAATTAGACCTCAGCCAACATACAGCAACATAGCTTTCAGACCAGTCCTCACTTATGACAGTTGAGGGGTTTCTCGTACAAACTGTGGATTGCACACATCCATTATTAAACACACCTTCTAAAGGAGGCACCATACAGATAAGAACCCAAACATAATATGAATCTGCTGTCTACATATAGTTAGAACCTTACAGGTGTGATTGTGGTTTATAAAATTAAATAGATTTCTGAAAGGATATACATGATGACATCATTGGTTTAACTAACAGATCCAGCTGTAAAACATTGGTCAAAAGTTGAGAAATGAGAAGGCAGATACTGGTTGGCTGCTATCAGATGCAAATGAATTGCAAATTGAAGGAGCGTCATCACTGGTTTTACTGATACTGTTATGCACAGCCAGATTCTCCCTCAAGCTGTCGTCCGTCATGTCTGTTTCTGTCTGGGGCCTCCCCTTGGTCACCAGCTCCATACCGCTGAACAGGGACAGTCTGCTCAGACAGGGCTGCTCACTGTGGGGCTCAGCTGGAGGGGAAGAGCTTCTGTGTGTGTTGAGTTCTGATTCTTCAGCCACCAGTTTAACCTCAGCAGTCCTGATTGGCTCTCGCTGGTTTTGCGCTAACTCTTGCTGAATGGAAGAAAGTTTCTCCTCATCGCCATCATTTGTCAGCTCCCCTGAAGAGTCTCTGTGGGCCAGGGCCAGACTAGAGGGGGTAAATGGGTGATTTTGTCGTTTGGTGACACCTGTGGCCGAGATGTCAGGCTGATAATGGTTGAGGTTGGTGTTGTCAGCAGGGTGGGTTGGTAGTAAAGGGTCAGAGTATGTAGATGTGGGAAGCTGATTAGTTGTGGCCTGATGGCTGCTGTTAGCTGTGTCCTGCCTGGGAGCATGTAGAGATCCACCCATCAGAGCCTCAAACTGTCGCAGGATCTGGTAAGAGGAGATAAGAACAAAAAAATACACCTTCATTTTGAGTATTATCTAGTTCTGTCATATCAGTCTGCACCACGCGTAGCTTTCTCTTTATGTCTCTCTTACCTTGGTGGCTTTGTTGGCCACAGGTCCTGGTGCCCCCTCACTCAGCTGGCGGAGCCTTCGTTGTGTAGCTCCAAACATTTGTTCCAGAGAGAGGAGGTCAGAGGTCATGAGGCATGACACAGCACACAGTGCGCGCTGCAGGATTGGAGGAGAACAAAGATATGTATATTAGGATTGCACAATATCATAAAGAAAACCTGGATCTTCAGTGAAGCCTAACCATTGTTACCATCTTAACGGTGTTTGAGGGATCTTGAAGCTTGCTTGTGAGCAACTCCACCACGACCTCACAGTTGAGAATGGAGCACCTGACAGATTAAACGACAGAAATCAGACCAGCCCCAACAATTAGAAAAAAGTAATACAGTTCATAAAGGGAGAATCAGGCCCCAAATGGCTGATTTTAGATGCACTGACTCTTTGATGAAGTGCTGGCTCTCCTCTCTGGACAGGAAAACTCTGGATCCTTCAGTCAGTCTGCTGATGAGCGCCATCTCCTGGCCACAGTCCCCCAACTGCAAGGCTTCCACCCTGGAGACCAGACAGTGTATGAAACAGAAATGAAAATGATGTGGAGGAAGTGAGAATATGTGGGTTATTTTATGCTAACACTGCATATAAAAATGTTGGATTCATCGTACAAGAAAAGTGACAATACTACTAAAAAGGCAAAATAAATTTAATCTGCACTGAGCAGCCTAGAAATCATGTAGTCTGAAATATCTAAACTGCACAGTGGACATTAAAATATTCCTCTACCAGCTCTCAAATGTGACTACATTGTGATTTAGACAGGTAATTGCTGCTTTGACACGTTGACTTTGCCACTCACCGTTCTGATAAGTCCCCACTGCTCTCTCTACTGGCCCCCGACTGGCTCCCGGTACCAGCTGACTTGCTGTCCACAGAGGCCCTGCTGTTGGCTGCAATATCCTGAGAAGAGTTGTGAGAGGAGCTGTTGCCGCTGTCTGTCTCTTCCCAGCCGCCTCCTACCTGCCCTGGGCACCGCTGGGTCAACGCTGTGGTGAAGACACATAGAAGTCCCAGATGTCAAAATGAACATTTTTAATCAAATCCAAATAAATCTTGACACACTGCTACATGGCGAGCTGATCAACGATTCATACGCTGCATCTGCAAAAATATTTGAGCTTCAAGCCTTCTATTTAGAAACCCACGTTTCCATCACACAAACAACGTCTCACCTTTTGGTCTACGAGCAGGCAGGTTATAGGCACACGCAGGCACGGCCACCTCTATGGGTGCAGACGGCGCAACTACGGCCCGGTAATGGTTGTCATGGAGACGGATGCCCTGGTGTTCAGTTGGGGGGAGGACAGCACTGGCCACTACCTCTGCAGCTTTCTGGATCTTATCCAGTAGTGAGTCACTGCCTGTTGGGAGGCACAGGCACAGACATGAAAGGTACAGAAATTTAAACAAAAGATAAGCTTGACTGGATTTGTGTGCAGTGTGTGTGGCGGTGTGTCACTCACCTGTCCCCTGCTTCCCTGGACTGTATCCAAATCCCTGCATTCCTGACCTGTGGGAAGTTCCTGAGCCCATACCTGGACAGAAAGACACAGACGACCTATTGTACTCAGGGCTTTCAGTGCACAAAACACAAAGAACCTTATGTAACTCATTAAAGTTCATTAAGCTCCTTATAGACACTCATGCTCTCTCTAATATGTCAGATGATGTGCAGTATTATTACATGACAGTAGGAATGGGTTCAGACAATTTAGATTTGTGTTCAAGTTTTATTATTTATTAAGCTCCATATCTATAACACTAACACTTTACGACTTAAGTGTTTGTCATTACTTACCCATCGTTGGGGGTGCTAGGGTGAGCGGGGGGATGCCGCTTTTGGTGGAAATTGTATCTGTGAAAAGCAACCTGGCCACTTCCTGCAAGTAGAAAAAGTAAAAACTGAGTGTGTTTGCCTAGCTGTTACAGATATATGACTGACATGATGAATAAATACAAGCTGCGTCTCACCTGTGCTGTGTTTCTCACTTTTTGGTACAATGCTGTGCCATGGATAGGATCAGGAGGGCCGCTGTAAACTTAAAAAGCAAAACACCCAAGAGCGAGTGAATATTAAGGTGACAGAGAGCAGCCACAGAGTGATGAGAGTTAAATTAATAAATAAATCTAACCTGATGCTTGCTGGATGAAGGTGGAGTTCCTTCTGAGTTCTGTAAGGAACTGGTTTGAGCCATGACCACAAAGATGGACAAAGATCTTCAGCACCTGAAGAACCAGAAGCACCTTGGGTTACTCAGACAGGTAAGGCAGGAAAATCACCAACATTTCAACCATTCATTATGGCTACAGCTCCAATTTCACAGTTTCATATTACAGACAGAAACTTGAACAATAACACTGTTCTCACCTTGAGTTTGACATGACACGACTCCACCTGCAGCCTCTCCAGAAGGTACTCCAACAAACACTGACCACAACCTGAAGACTCATGGGAGATTTCTACAGTGTGATGATGGTTAAAGATATTACCATAGTGTAAAAGACTCAGTATGTCTGATCTGGGCAAAGTGATCTCTTACCTGGTTATAATAACAACGTAACTGACATAGCATTGAGCAATTTCAACCCTTTGAACCATAATGTTCACAGTAATACCCTTGCATTTTTTCTTAATAAGCTTAGAATTTGATAAAAGATTTTCTCCACTCCTTTTGTAAATTACAGATGACATTTTGAACCATTAAGCAGCTATCAGCTAAGTCAATTTAATTGCATGTGTCATGTGAGCCACATATCCGATTTATATCATCTTCAGCAGTTGCAGCTGCTGGCTGAACCACAACAGAAGCTGCCAAAGGATACTTCCAATCTCTTGGAAAAGGTAGCCAGGACAGGGGTTTTCATCATCTGCTGTAGCCTTCATCAGAGTCGGGACCTTCAGTTGGTGGAGAAGATAATGGTAAAAAAGTTAAAAGCTGACAGTAAGGGGCTGTGTTGTATCCCATGAGAACTGCATAGTCCACAAACCATTTGATTATAATCCAACCTGTGTACTTTACAGTTTGATTAACAGTGGAACAGACACTGACATAGACACAAACTTGGCATGACACCAAGGTTTGAGTACCGGGTTAGTTTTGGCCAAATAGGCAGTTATATCAGTGCTATAGGCCTGTCTGCTGCTTTTAGACTTCAACAAAACAAGCTGTCACGTCAAATGAAAAAAAATGACATGAAATGCAACTACCAAATTTGTTTTTTCATGCTGTTAGCTAGCAGGCTACTAGCAAGCTAGTGATGGCACAACTTAGCAGATTCAAACAGACACGTTAACGTACGTCACATTCGTCATGCTCCGTTCAGCTGTTAACGGTTTTCACCACTAATGATGACAGTAAACAGCACTTACTTTCTGAAGAAAAGCTAGTCGTTCCATAAATGTTGCCATGATTTAGCAATCCTGGCTGCGGGTTACTCATCTTCCTCCAAGGGGCACAAGGAGAAGGCGGGGCTCGAGGTGACAGCTAGCCAATCACGGAACAGCAAGTAGCAATCCTAAAGTCTATTGGCGTTCTGGTTACACCCAAGGTCGAAAAACAGCGAATCAAATCGAGGAAAGCTAGAGCTGACATTTTGATTGACAGGGAGATGAGCGAATGACATTACCGAATATTTTACTGTACGTTTCCTTGATGACAGGGTCAACAATATGGCGCTGTCCATGTATTACAGAAATGCTTCATCTGCTGGTTGATGTGTATTTTTCATTTAAATGCTTGCTAGTACATTTAACAAACTTAAGCAGCGTCGGTTTCTGAATTATCGACTCATCTATATCGTGCTCAGTTGAGTTAACAACCTAAAGGACGTCTCTTAACGCCTGAACAGCAACCATGTCTGTGCCAAATGTCTGGAGTCGCAGTCGAGAGAAAATGAGACTTTTCCCCGAACTTTTTGCACAGTGTGCGGTAGAGGTAAGCACTGACAAAGGAGAGTTAGTAGTATGTAGTCATAGCTCAGCAAAGGACATTGTACTGTGCAAACACACGTCTTGAACTCAGAAATAGTTCACATTAAAATGCATTCCAGCATAGCTGCCTATGCTACTTAAATCCACTTGTCAGGACCACAAAACACAGTGTCATAAATTTGCAGTTCCCAAAAGAGCACATCCCACGTATTTTTTCTTAACAGCCTTTGACCATCATCATCCACGTGGTTTGTGGCAATGTTCCTCCACAGGTAAACATCCATTATGCAGCTCACTATCTCCTGCATTTTGCCCTCTGATGATGCTCCTAGGCTGCTGTGATACTGTTAGTGTGCAGGTTACAAGAACATGACAGTTATGAAATCATAAGGAAGATATCAGACTTCATTTGTTTGTTCAGCCACAAACCACTTGACTATCTGTTTTATTTTTACATTTGATTCAGTGTTTATTGATATATTTAGGCTAGGGTTTAGCTTTGGGTGAATAGGTTGAACTTTACTGTTATTACTCAGGACAGGATTGCACAATGAAATGCAGTTAGCTCTCTATGCTACACAAACAAAAACTGTATGAATAAAATGAAAAAAATAGCACCGGATATAAATTTGTAAAACAAAATAATTTATAATAGCAACAATGAAGAAAAATGACACTACTGTGTATTTCTATAAGATTATACATTAACATATAGACAAATACATTATATACAGTATACACAGACTCTGTACAATGTAACTAAAGCTGTAGTGCAAAGAAACTACTGTAGGTAGTAGTGAGTATGGCTAAGGGTGTGCTAACAATTTTATGTGAAATTTTTTTGTAAATCACTAAGTCACCCAGTGTCCTGGACAGACAGTGGAAAAGATGATAACTTGCTTTGTTTTTCTTTGTCTGATGTCAACGTCTGTGTTATTCAGGCAGCAGGGTATGGGAAGTGTGTGGCAGCTACCACAACAGGCAGACAGGAGCTGAGGAAGGACCTGTGTGCAAAGGAATTTGAAGCACTGAAGACCTGCTTTACAAGTGCAGTAAGTGACAAAGTCAGTAATCCTCCTACTGGTCTTATGTAGTGGTGATAGATGGTTATCATTCAAAAGTTGTTGTTTTTTTTATTACAGGCCAAGAAAAGAGCCAAATGAATGGAAACTGTCCTGGCTTTTTTTTTTTTTTTTTTTAGAGTGGACCTACCTCGACCTCTGTGCTGTGGGAGAAGATGTGAAGTTTAAAGTGTTGATTGACTTGTGATGCTGGAAGAATATTAGTTTATCTTGAGAGCATAGCAATTCTTCTACTTGGCTCTGTAAATGAAAAATCAGCCGACACGTTTTCACGACATTGTTGAAATGGAGCCAAGTGGTACTGCCACATTCTTTAATATACAAGACTGATACGATTCTGTAACATACAGAGGTGAATAAAACATTGCTAATATCATCTGTCTTTATTGTCTGAACACAGACCAACAGCCATGGATGTCACATGTATTATTATCAGCAACATGTACAGAAATACAATGCACATAGAAAAATAGTCATAAAAATAGCCTCTTGTACAAAGCAAAGGTCCAGCATGTGTTGAAGTGGGAGCAAATTTCAGAAAAGTTGGATTACTAAGAAACACTACAAACACAGTCCATATTTCCTTCCAATGCCCTTAACACAATGTACATTATCTTATTTTCTCATACTTACTGTCCTGTTTACAGTAAGAGGTCCAGTGGAAGCAAAAAGCCGACAAATTGCGAAAAACTGCCACATTTGTGTTTTGATAAAGTGTCACTACTGCAGCATATGGATTGGAAGGCACTGAGAAATCAACGAGGAGATACTGAAGATGGAATAATTAGTAACTAGAGTCATGGATCCAGATGGATCAAGCTGCTTCACTGTGCACAGTTTATCAAACAGTAAGGCAACACTAAATACCTCGTAGCTCCAGCATGAGGTTGAATTCAGTTACTTTCATTTGAAAGTATAGTTGCCAAGGCGCCTGAACCCACATTACATGTCCAATATGTGGTAAATGTAGGTTCAATGGAACACTAAACATTGACCACACAACAAATGTATAATATTTACACCTCAGATACACACAAACAAACTGACCAGAAACTTTTAACAAAGAAATCAGCACAGGAGACAATAAAGCACAGATCCAAGAGAGGCAGCCTCCACAGAGCTGGTGAATGAAAAGCAACCAAGGTGACTCAAATACAAACATTAATATATTTGCCCTGTCTAAACACTCTATAGAACAGTATTTGCATAGCTTTATATACATTTCAATAGTAACTTCTTCAATTCTCCCCCTAAAGACAAAAATAAGTTAATATTTACATACACATGGCTCTTTAATAAAGACTTTGGGTTATTTCTAGAGTACACAGTATCAAGAAAGAAAAAATGTTTCTCTTTGTCCATAACATTTCTGAAGGCAAGAAAGAAAGTAAGGCAACGATATCATGGTCCACAGTATTACAAGTTTTCTGCAGATTTACAGTATGTGCAGCTGTCCAACCAGGGAGTGAGAATAAGTGTGTGTGATGTGTGTTATTTGGCTCCCTCATCCTCTGAGGCCTGTTTAATCTGCCGCGAGTGCACCATTGCCCCGGCCAGTAGCCGCTCCTCCAGGGCCGCGTGCAGGTCTGAGCCCCCCAGCTCCAGGAGGGGCTCCAGCCCCTGCACCCCCCTAGACACCTCGGTCTCCTCTGGGGGCCCTCCAGCCTCTCTGGGTCCCAGTGCCCTGCGCCTCCTCCTTAGATCCATCTCTCCCTGGTCCCTGACCTTCTCGTGGGAGCCCTGGGGGTGAGCCACGGCTTTGACGGCCCTGTCTTCCACACCTTCTCTGGGGCCTGCCTGAGCAGCAACTTTCTCTTTGAGGTCTCGTCCTCCTTTCTTCAAAGCTTCATCGTCTTCTCTCTCAGCCCCCTGTGCAGCTTTTCCAGCGTTTCTGGGTTCTACGGCTCGCTCCAGCTGGGCCAGCCTCTCCCGAGCCTCCTCCGCCTGTTTCTCTTTCCTCCCTTTCTCAAGTATTTCATTGTCTGCTTTCTGCATCTCCTGCTGAAGTCTCCCTTCTCCAGCTTTCTCCTGTGCGAGTTTCTCTTTTACCGCTCTCTCTTTCTCCAGCTCCTGTTCTCTGGCCAGCTTCTCTCTTCTCTCCCTTTCCAGTCGCTCTTTTTCCACTCTTGCCTGCACTTCTTTCTCTATCCTCTCTTTCTCGGCTCTCTCCTCTAACTCCTGCTCTTTGGCCAGCTTTTCTTTCCTTTCTCTTTCCAGTCGCTCTTTTTCCAATCTTGCCTGAACTTCTTTCTCTATTTTTTCTCTGTCCACTCTTTCCTTTTCTAACTCCAGTTCTCTGGCAATCTTTTCCTTTATCTCCCTCTCAAGCTGTTCTTTTTCCAGTCTTGCCTGAACCTCTTTCTCAATCAGTTCTTTTTTAAGATTTTCAATTTTCTCCTTTTCCTTATCCAGGCTTCTTTCTTCATCTTTAAGTTGAGCTACCTGATCATTTTGAGGTACAGGCTGACGGTCTTCAGGTATTTTCTTTCCCAGTGGCACTCCCCTCGCCCCCAGCTCACTCTGCTCATGGGATTCTCCTCCAGGTGCAACATGGTCATCCTCCTTGTAAGCCGCTTGAACAGCTACTTTAGGCGCCCCATCCTCAGCAGCCTTATCCCCAGCCTGAGCTTGATTCTGGGCCACGGCATGAGGCTCGCCTCCTCCACCCTGTGGCGCTCCAGCTCCAGCTCCAGCTACCTCCTTGGGTTGCTTCAGGTCTGAGGCCAGGCCAGACTCCTTGGGCTTTGCTGCTCCGCCATCCATCACCTCCACGTGTTCCTGGATGCCTTTCTCTGCCTCACCTTCAGCAGCAGCCCCTTTAAGTTATAAACACATTTATTTCTTAAATTGAACACTGTCACCTATGATATCTGTGCTCTCTGTCAAGTGTCATGTCTGCACAACATTACGTGTATACGCACCAGCAGGTTGCTTCTGGTGGATTTCCTTGTGTTGCTCTTCTATGACAGCCAGTAGTTTCTCCTGCTGGTCTAGAAGTCTCTTCTGCTGCTCTTGCTGCTCCTTGATCACCTGCAGTAGCACGGCGTGGTCGAGCTGGCCCTCTACATGACAGAAATGTGGAATTAAAATAAGTCATAACCTGCTCTGAGAACATTAGCATTAGTTAAGAAGCTTAGTTAGGCTGATGTGGGGCCAGTCTCTAGGTGAGAGGGGAAGGGAAATAGACAATATTCCACTATGGCTTAGTACTGCCTCACTGATCCATTCAAACACACATCTCTAGGTTGTAGCCTTAAACATTAACTGGAATGGGCAGTAATGGGCAGCTGTAGACACACACAAACTATGTTAGAGGGCAAGATGAGTGGGTGGATTCTACACTGGCATATTATTCAGTTATGTGGTAAAAACACAAATGAATATATGTAATGTATGTATATGTACATATCTATTAACTTAACAAATACATGGCCCACTGAGTGAATGACAGAAAATTTGAGCGACAGGCCGAGATAAAGAGAAGAGGCAAGAGGGAATTCATACCTGCAACCAGCTTTTTTATCACTGTGATAGGAGTCCAGCAGAGAAAGAAAGAAAAAAAGGGAGTAAAGATGGAGAAGGAGAGAGAGGGCGAAAGTAAACAGAACAAGAAAGTCAACAAAAGCCAAAAACGACTGCGTAGTGTATCAAGCCAGGTCAAGAAGTAGGAGAAAGAAATGGATCCGAGTATCTCTGCTGTGTGAATTACACCACTTGTACTGCCACAAATAGGCACAATAAGCAACAACAGATCACAGAGACTAGATTACAAAACATAAAACAGGCAAACTGAGATGGGGAAAAGAGAGGCAGGAGCATTAACAGCATGCAGCAGACCACTGCAGATGTGTTACAATATAGCCAATTAAAGGAAAACCCACCTCCATTAATCATTTTCAATCTGTGATTAAGTTATTTTGTGACTAAGTGTTGTGTACTTTCTTACAGCGTACACAAAAGTGGAAAACGCAGTAGTGATGCTGTCAGTTTTTCCCCACTTAGGGCGAAACAGAAAACAGTCATGTGCTGGATATTACTGTCAAAGGGCCACTGTATTTCATAGACTCATACACCAGCCGCACAACGCATTGCATTCTGGTCAATGGAGGCTACTGTTGGTGAAAAAGCTGGTATCCCCACCTCTTCTACATGAAGTTCTTGATGTATTATTGTTGAATGTTGATACAATTTGTGTAGCAACTCTAAGTTATCTGAACAAAAACATTTTTTATGCAGCTATATTTTAGATGACATCACATCCAATCAATTGTAGAAATTCAAAATCACCAAATGATACATTTGCAGTGCATCTTGTTTTAAATTGCTACTAAGTAAGTGTCCTAAGACTATTAACTCATGTCTATACCCCTGGAAGTTTTCTACTCCACTTACCGTCCAACTTCTCGTCTGCTGTATCTTTGCTGTCTGCAGCTGGAGCCTCGTCTGCAGCAGGGTGGTGCTCTCCTTCAGGAAGTGGAGCTGAAAGATCACCAAATATCACAAGGTCAATGTTGCATTTTCCTACAACTGTCATTCCACACGGCTGCCCAGTTATAAAAGAACAGCGACAAATACTCACGTTTCCCTGCAGCATCTGGAGCTTTGGCCACATTATCAACTTGTGCCACCGCAGCCTGATTGACCACCACAGGATCTTTCACAGGATCGAGCTGTTCAACTTTCTTCAGCGGGGGAACGTCCTGCTTTTTGCCTACGTCTGCGACCGGCTTCTCCAGCACCTCATTGGACAGGACTTCACCTCCACCCAAATTCACTTCCTCTTTCCTCACGACAGCCTCTGCGGGCTTTGGTTTCTCTTCAACCTTGTCGTCTTTTTTGTCCTCTACCTCCACGGCGTGCCCTTCATCTCTTTTGGGTTCTTCCTCTCCTCCTCCTACAGGAGGAACAGGTTGTTTCTTGTCTTCCTCCAGCTCTGCGTTGTTCTTTCTTGTGTCTACCTTGACCTCGTCATGAGGGATGGGTGGTTCATGGCGATGGGCCTCCCCCTCTGGCACAGCGACACCTGGGTAAATAGACAAAACATCACTGATTCCACACAGTTCACTGAAGAACCAGTTAAGATTCGAGCCCTGGTTCAGTTTCCTTACCAGAATCAGGGCGGTCCAACTGCACCTCTTCCTCCTTCTTCCTCTCAGGTAGTTCCACTGGTCCTTTAATCTGAGGGGGCTCAGCCGGGTCCCTGTCTACGGGTTTTACCACCTCCACAGCTGGAAGGTCAGGTTTTTCTATCTCCCCTGGCTTCTTGTTTGGAGGATTGTCTACATGCAGACACACAAATCACAATCTATTACAACACAGACTACTGCTACTGGATATCACCTCTATGAAAATGTCAGATATAAAAATATTCCCAAGATCCTTTAGCCAAACTGTGTTCCCCGTTAAGGCAAATTCACTGAGTAAATAAGTCCTTTAGTAATAGATTTATACAACCATAAAAATAAAGTTTTCTTTTACTCTTGTTTAGTACTGCTCCTGGTGAGCTTTTTATTTGCCTTTGCTGCATTTTTCACACAGCCTGTATATACAGCCTGAAAAATATGAGACACATTACTGCGACTAAATTAAGAAACCATAAATTTGATGCCTCATTTATTCCACTATTTTCTCTTGTCTCAGAAAAATAAAATTACTGCATTCTAGTGCATTACTATTTAACACTGGCCCTGACATGCACTCTTTATTTTCTTCTACAGTTGTGTTTATTACACACATTAACTGCTGGCATTAAAATAAATTAACCCCTCGGCATATCTCACGTGAACTGTGCGTACTGATACACTCAGCTGTAATTGATTTTAAGCTGAATATTTCTAATGAGTAGATCCACTAGGTGGCAGCAAATACTGATGATGGAAAAACTGACACAATTGGTGCCCACTAATAAATGAGCAAGAGAGAGAAGAGAAGAGAGAGGTGGGTGAATTAAAATTGAAAGCCACAAACAGGAAGCAGGTGTGGGGGTCGGACTACATCGGTTTCAGCTGGAGTAAAACTGTGAGGAAAGAATGCAGTAAAATCAAACAAGAGTTCCGACTAACAGAAAGAAAGAATAGCAAAGACGGAGATAGAAAGACTTTGCTAATTAACTCGAAAGGTTCCTCTTCGTCTCATCTCCATTTATTTCGTCTGCACCCCTCTACCCCCCCAAACCCACAGCACCCTCTTCTTTCCTTTCTATAGCTAGAGCTTGCAGGCATTTTATAGCTGCCACAGGAGATACAGGGGGAGACGGGGGTGTAGACAATGTATTTTGGGGGGAGGGGATGGCAGGAGAAATGAACAGAGGTAGAGGGGTGGAGAGAAATTACTCGAGTTTGAAGGGCATCACTCTCGCTCCATCAATGTCAAGCACTCAGCGCTGCTCTCAGATATTATCAAGAGGTTATCTCCTCAGCCTGCCTGTCTGTCTGTCTCCATCTTTTCTTCTCACAGAGATGAAAGAAACACCCTTTTTTTGCTGTGGCTTTGTGCTTTTGTTTTAGTCTCACTGGCCCTTTGCTACTGCCTCATATTCTCTTTACGTTGCTGTTTTAGGGCGCTGCAGTCCACAACTTTGAAAATAAAACAAGAAATAAACATGTCTCTCGGGCTGCTGCTGCCTTTTTTTGCATGAAATAATTACATGCGGCACTGCTGTCCACTCTCAGACGCTGCAGACAACCCTGGCTCCGGCCCGCTGAGGTAAATGTTTCCATGGCTCATTAGTAAACCACTTTAATCTACATTCCATCAAGTAGATAAGTGATTACCAGCCATTAGTGCATGTCATGATCTTTACCGTGCAGTTCAGGGAGGTCCGGTAGCAGCAAGTTGTTCTTGTCAGGTGCTGGAGGAGGAGGAGCTTGGACCTTGATGCCGGGGCTTCTGGCCGAAATTGAGAGGGTGGTAAAGGTGCTGACCAGCAGGATGCCCAGACCCACCATAAGCACCAGCTACAGGACAGAGAGAAAGAGAAGAAGCACAGCAGGTCAGACACAGTGAACAATCATATTTTCACTGAGCAAATGATTAGGAAAGTGCTAATTCTGACTATGTAACCTGAGCAAGGACGCCATTCTTCTGGATCTTTCTGTAGATGAGAGCAGGGCATATGAAGCAGATGAGGCTGCCCATGGTGGCTCCAGTCAGACCCAGTATGGTTTCCACTGTAGAGAGAAGAGGGAAAGAAAAACACAGGGATTATCTTGTGGTCCTGTAGAGCAGTGATTACCAGCCAGGGGTACTTGTACCCCAGGGGGTAATTCTGCAGTTGTAATAAATGGATAAACAGTTAAAATAGTTAGCTAACTGTAATGCATTAACAGTCGAAATAATCAGCTAAAAGTAATGGATAAAGAGTTGAAATAATTGGGAACCACTGCGGTAGAGCTCACTGGGTAAAACATAGCACCAACACTGCCAGAGTTGAAGGGTTTGTGTCCCGCTGAGCGCACTGTTCCATATCTCTTCTGCTAAAAAACAATTGCCCATATCTATGCTCTTTATCACTATCTCCATTAATACCTGCCTCTGCCATTCATAACCGGCACCCGCCCAGCCCCAGGCTCCCATCCAAGACACTCTGTTCCTGGCAGCAGCGAGCCCTCGTCCCACCCCTGTCTCTGTGGACCGGGCCGGCTGGGTGTCAGGCCTGAGAACCCCATCGTTCATCCAGAGGACGGACACCATATTGTCTCCCTCAGATTTAGTGTCCATTCTCCCCAGGGTCCTTACCTCCCTTCTCCTCAGTCTATTAGTCTGATTAGATACACAAAGACCCAGCCAAACCCGCTGTGTGTGTGTGTGTGTGTGTGTGTGTGTGTCTGTCCACCCAATCAAGTTTAACAAACAGCCACCATATAAAAGTATGAATAAAACATAAACTCGTGCTAACCTTTACATCTCCGCCATTTTGGAGCTGTTTGGACGGAAAGACTCAAAGAACCTGACAGAGAGCCAATATTGGTGTGTTCGTGGATTTGTGTGTGTGTGTGTGTGTGTGTGTGTGTGTGTGTGTGTGTGTGTGTGTGTGTGTGTGAGTGAGAGAGTCTGGGAGAATAATAGCCCTATCTTCCCGTCTGCCCAACTAAAAGGAGATAAAAGTTAGGGTCCTGATTTAAGGACTGTGTTAGAGTGTGACAGTCACTGACTCGTAAAGTCACATTCACACACGTCGTAAAGCTCCCCAGCTACTCCGCTCACATAAAGGAACACATGCACCTTAAAAACCTCCAGTCAGCGAGCTGTACACATACAATTTCAATCCATGCCTGACTGTTTGCACGCACGCACACAGGATGTACCGTTGGGGATAAGAATGCCTCCCAGCATGGTTCCAAACACAATGCAGAGGGTGATCATCTTGAAGCGCAAAGGAGGCATGTATCCCCCGGCAGCAAACGTCCCATCCTTCTGCTATAAGACGGAAACAGAGCGTGAGACCACCAAAAACCAAAGACACAAGCCAGTAGATGGTTACCTTCGGTGCAGTTTGAAACACAAGAAAATGATCAAATATCCTCTGAAAGACTTTCAATGTTGTATATGCTACACGTTTTACTACGAAAGAAATTGTGCGCATCACAGGAGTCAGAAGTGTTTATGTGCCTGCAATGTCTGGATATGACACAAATTCAATTGACGTCACAGTTAAGTTCTGCAGCAGGTGTTTCCAAGGAGCTCTGTTTTTAATATTGTCAAACTGTGCATCCAGATCCACAATAATAAGGCAGCAAGTTACACTGTATATTACATTATAATTAATTTACTTAAAAAGGACCAAGAAATTGGCAGAAGTTAGGATTTACTGCATGTTTAATCCAGCCAACATCTGCCTGAAAGGGGGGCTGTTGTTACACACATCTGTTACTTTTCATACATCACACACTAATTTCAGTTTTGGAACTTGTATCCAAGCCTTCAAACCATTTACATTTCCCATACAGCTCGTTTATCAGTAGCATTCAAGCTCACCTGCTGCTCAAAAAGCATGGTGTTGATGGCCTGGCGGCAGGGCAGGATCATCATGGGGAATCCGACGGCCACAGACATCATGAAGCCCACGCGGATCATCTCGGTAACCAGGTTGGACGGGAAGTTCATCAGCACGTTGCCTGCAATGTTCTCTGTGAAACTGACGTAGCCGAAGAAACCCACCTGGATCAGAGAGGGGCGGGAGGAAAGCAAAAAGAGGGAGACATGAACATGTAGGAGAACAGGTTTTTTTAGGACTGGGGTTAAGTTCCTCATTGTTTACTAAATAAAAGTGTGTGCACATGCGTAAGACATCTGGAAACATCACCTTTCAAGCCTCTTTTAATGCCCGTTTAAAAGAATAAAAGACCAATTTCAGCACTGATACAAATATAAAAATTGTCGGATTTCTCACAAGAAAGAAAACAGAAACACTAAGACATTAAAAATGGCAGCTGACAGCATTCAATAACTTTTTAGGCATTGACACTCTGTAATATCACAAAATCACAAGGTTTCCATGTGAACAGAAGTGACAGTGGCAAATGTAGCCAGTGTAAATGGAGGTGGCAGGTGCGCGTGGAGGTGGGTTTCCACTCACAGTGATGTAGAAGATGGTGACCACGTTGAGGGCCGAGGTGAAGATGGTGCTCATGCGTTTGACGGACGGCTCGTCCAGGCTGTCGTAGGTCGGCAGCACCTGCCTGCGAGAGACAAGCAGCCCAACAACAACAACACACTCGACGTGCTGCATGACACAAGAACACACTGGTACTGCTGTTGTGCATTCATGTGCTGTCTGGATCATCAGACACACAACTTTTGCCATGGGAAGTGGCACTCCCAAGTCTAGCAGGGAGAGTCAGGGAAAGCAGTCTCACGGATGAATCGGCAGAGTTGTGATTTTTTTTCTGCTCAAACAGCCGACAACATATGACTCATATGACAGATATCTACTTACTTAAAATTTAATTTGTACTGGAAATGTGCAGCCATATGGAGGCCCATTTGTGCCACTCAATAATAAAATGATGCATCTCTCTCCTCATGTCCTTCTCAGCATCCAACTCAGACAAGTGATTTATTTTTGCTTGTTTAGCCCATTAAAGCTTTAACACCGTAAACACATGAAATTAAGATTCGTATTGCCTACTATGGATTTGTCCTGTGCTTTATCAATTGATTATTACCTGCAAAAATGGGCCCCCAAACTCATACAGCAAGACATAATTTAGATGCCTGTAAGTCCGGACATAAAGCACATAAACATACAAGTTGTGTGTCTGTAAGCACATCTGACATGCACATGAATGCAACAAGTTTTTCAGCATGTGGAATTTTCTCATATTCTGAATATAATGTGAAAATTAATATTATAAAAATGGCAGTAGATGGAAGTAATGTCATGGCAGTGGGGGTGAAGTGTGTAGGAAGTGTTTGACTACATACGAGTGTGTGCATGTACGTGTGTGACACAGAGTGGGTGACAGTAGTCAAGGCCAGCTGAGGTTGAATCTGAGACCGTCTGTCTGTCTGTAAAGCCAGGTATCCCTCTGTCATTTTCTGTCCTGTGCTATAAGAGAGTGTGTCGTGTGGAGGGGACAGTCGGCACATTACCCAATGAATTTACAGGCTTTATATATAACAGTGAGTGCCTGGCAGGTTTTAGAGCATTATAAACTTTCCTGGCAGACTCTTTGTGCTCACCTCCTCTCTTTCTCTCTCTCCCTCATATATACTGTATATGTGAAAGGAAGAAACAGAGAGAAGAAATGAGAGAGAGAGAGAGAGAGAGAGAGAGAGAGAGAGAGAGAGAGAGAGAGAGAGAGAAACTAACTTTCTCTGTCTCTCGTTCTCTCTTTGCCTGTCTCTCTTTCACACACTCTGGTTTTATGAGCAAGCACTGTCCCGTGGTGCTTTTTCTTGACGCTTGTTTAATCCGCAAACCAGTAAATCTCATAGCCAAGGTTAAATAAAACGGCTTATTGTAAGTGGGGAGCTAAAGCATCTAATGGTCACTCGATAGTCCGGACTCAGAGGCTAATGTGTTTTTGCTTTAATGCTGCCCTTAAATGGAGGAAATATGACAGAGAAGGTCTTCAAAGCGCATGTGGGGAAGTGTGTGTGTGTGTGTGTGTGTGTTGGGAGGACTGCAGTGTGTGCTGTAGATAATATCATTAACGTAAGTTGAGAGCATGCTGACAGTAGCATCACAGAGGGACATTTTCGCTGCACATGTTTTTCTTATGTCCCTCTATTATGAGCTAACTGCTCCTCGCTGTTCAACCGCGCAGCCAAAAAACAACAGGGCCAGCTCTCATCCCGTCATAATGGTGATGTTAAGTAATGTTTTAACTGAAAGTAAACACATTTCATGAATGTAATAAAAATCCAATGTGCTGAGAGCTGTTTAATCAGCCTGTGAATACATCAGTGTGTGTCTGTAAGATGGCGGCAGTCCAATGTGTTGATTAGTGGTTTGGCTTAAGCTGCCTGCCGCCTAACGGAGCGCTCGCCTCGCTCGGCCTGACCACAGGCCAAGAAATCACCCTGCCAAATATCACTCAGCACTGCTAGTGGGAACCGACGCACAAAACACACACAGGCGCACACTTTCTTCTTCTTCTTCTAACACGCGCACACCTCACTTGCTAATAAACACGCCCGCCATACCATAATGTTATGTTGGCTTTGTGCGATTACATTAATTAAAGTCTCGTTTCAGTCTCAAGGCTACAGTCACCCACTCCCGCCACTTACCTCACTCTCTCTCTCGCACAAACAAACCCATACAGTTCCACCACCCAAACATCTGGCTCCTAATGACCTCACCATAACACTCCCTACATCCCTCCCCAGCACCACATTCAAATCAAAGATAAGACCTCGTACACCCAGATCCCATTAGACCGTCACACGTTGCCCTTCACCCACTCAACTCACTGCAAACCCAGAGCAAGCACTAAAGCGTGGAGGACAGGACAAAAGAGGCAGGGACAGAGAATGCAGACGGATGAAAATGGAGAAATGAGTGAATACGGTGACTAGGAGAAGCTCTGATTAAGCTGAGATAAGTGACATGTAGTAGTGTGATCTCTGCAGTCACTGCGGGGAAAGTTAATGCCGTGAAAACCGTCTTACTATATGTCAAAGAAAAATGTACCTCAGTGTGTGAACAGTATTTGCCACACTAGCTAGGTCTACATCCATGTATATTTTGCAAATTTTAAAGTTTCAAGTCAGAGTTCACCAAAAAGTTTTTATTCTCCTATTTATTTTAACTAACACTTCTTCTAAATGTAATAGATTTTTTTTCCTATTTTTCTTGCTGCGAATTCTCATTGTAGTTTTTGTGACATTTAAAAGTCACTTGACAACTGAATGGCTTTGTTTGCTTTCCGTAACGGCCAAATTGAGTTTTGTTCTTGTTGCATTAGAAAACAAAAAAAACAAAAGCAGTAGTGTGGACAAAAAGCAGTTTAAGTCTCAGGTTAATTCTAGAGAGGGCAGACCTAACGGTGGAGCAGAAACAGATGAACTGACTGTGAAAAGCACGTTAGCAAAAATAAGCAGCCTCCCTTTGCAACTACAAATCCCAAACAACCACCTCATCTCCACCACGAATGTGTGTGTCTCTTTACGTGACAAACTCACCCCAAACCATCCGCTGTGGCTTAAAGGAATGATGCAGGTATACATGCACTAATTGTGACGTTTGCTCAATTTCTACATGCAGCGATGAAAGATTCAATTCACTGTGCTGCTGCAGGAGTTAGACAGTGGAAAAGCCCCCGTTTGAGCATCTACCCACCACGTGATTTTAGGACTTCTGTCAGATTTTCCCTATTCTGAATCTTGACATTAGTTATATTACATGGTCCTGTGCGGGTGGAGGGGTGGGAGGAGTACTTACGACTGACAGGCGAAGGCCATCCCACAGATGGGGAGACAGCGAAACACACCCTCCCAGCGCACCACATTGACCTGCCCTAGCCACCAGCCGCTGAGCAGCCCGTGTTTGAACGAGGACAGCACCATCTGAGGGGAAGGAGGGGGGGGAGGGGGAGTTACGGCCCGAACCAAATGAAGACAAGGGGGGGGAAGAGCACGAAGAAGAGGAGGGTGGGGGGGCTGCACCCATGCTGATGGTTCACAGACAGATAATAAAAGTAATGAATGAGGAGAGAAAACCAGAGAAGATGAAGAAAGGGAAACAACAAAGAGACATGACAAGAAACCCCATACTGAACCAAAAAACCTGTTGCACCTAATACCAAATGAGTAATGAGGGTGATATGTAATGAATAAAAGTGAAATCATAAATTTGATAAAAAATAAAAGGCGTGTGAAAGGGTAATCTAGACAAAAACTACCCCACAGGTTTTTGATCAGCATGTGTTTCCTACGTCTTGCTCCTTTAATCACCTGATTAAGTCCCAAAGGACAAAAGAACTCTCCATAACCCTCCACCCTCCCACACCCACACCCAGGATGAGCAGCCTGGGCGTGGGAGGGCAGCAAAGATGAAACTTTTCACTTCAGTATGTTACACTTGTCTGCCTTATTACTACTGCCACCAAACTCTCTCTCACACACACACACACACACACACACACACACTCACAGAGCTCAAATGGCTCAGACCAAACCCAAATTAAAGGTGAAAAATGGGGATGACCGAGAGGAGTGGGTGGAAGATTCACGTAGGTGAGAGGGGGATTTTAAGGAGTGTAAAGTTGCAGGGGAAACATCGGGCTTCCTTCACTCTCCACTCCCCCACACACTGCCCTTACGGTGGTGTTACTTTGGGGGTGCTTTCCGTGGTTTACTTACGGGTGACAGCAGAAGGTTGTGGCGATAATGGGCAGGCACTGAATGACGCCCTTGAAGCGCCACAGGTGAACCCGCTCCACCCAGGAGCCCGAGATTATGCCGTAGCGCAGAGACGACAACACTATCTACAGCACCAGCAACAGAAACAGCAGTGGGACAGAGGGGAGCAAACAAAGGGTGCAGAGGAGGAGAGGAGGTAGTCAAGGAGAGTGAGGAAGAGCAGAAGGACATGAGGGGGAAAAAAAGAGGAAGAGAAAGAAGCAAAGTGGTACAATGAGCAGAAAGGAGTAGGAGGGAAAAACAGGGTAGAATGAAAGGAGGGAGGGAAGGAGATACATCACTGTTAGAGGGTTAGGGGTCTGGACTGGGCCAGGCCTGGATCTGAAGCCAGACACACACCACACCAATTCTCCAGGTTATCGCCATGCTACGGAACAACAAGTCCCATCACACAGAGAGACTGTAAACAGCAGTGAGAAGAAGTTTGTGGAGGCAGCGCTACAGGTCAGTACAACAGAATCACACACACACAAACTGCATGTGTGCATTTAAAGAGCAAATGAGCTGAAATCACATGAGGCAGAAAACTCGTGCTGGACTGTCACTGGAGTCAAACTTTTTAGTATGACCACACTTTAGCCGATGAAGCCAAAACCCATCAGCTGTGAGAGGGCTGTGTGTTCAGTGCTGCAACAGCGGTGCACTGAACGTCCCATTGCAAAGTGTTGTACCAGTTGCTTCTTCAGTGGCATATGAGTGCAATGCTGTGTGTCCTCTTTAAGTAGTTGTGCGAATACCGACAGTAAGGGTTTTAATATATATTTAGTAGTAGTCAAAATGTCCATGATGTACTGATGCCTGTTTGGACTGAGCTATTTACATGCAAACATGTGCACTTCTCATTCACCAAGCAAAAAACCTCAAACATTTGCTGGTTCTTGCTTTCCTCTGTTTTATAGCAGCGTAATTTCAATATCTATGGGCTTTTGGACTGTCTGTTGGACAAAAACAGCTATTTGAAGATGTCACCGAGGTATCTAGGAAACATTTGATAGACTAGTGTATTCAATTAATTAAAATAATCTCAAGATATTAATCGGTCATGAAAAAAAATTATTAGTGGCAGCCCTAGTTTGCACTGTGGATGTATTGTTTTCACCTAGCAAACACATCTAAAAGGCTACTGCAAAACAACATTGGAAAGAAAATGTATTATATTAAACATGACTGGTTAGAGTGTAGCCAATGCAGCATGATTCAAATGTTTCAAAGAAAGATGCAACCCCAACATGAGTCACTCCTCAACTTTGAATTTTCTTATTTTTTCAGGTTCCTGAAGGAGCTATGTCCAAATGATCATTAAGGTTAGTATTAACCAGTCAGCTGCCATGGTGGTGTTGCTAATCAATGCTGACTGACTGGGGTAGAAAGGTATGTACACATAGGAACGTCGTTCTGACTCAGGATAACGGAATAAAGTAATGTGTCAAATGAATTTGACAAGCTGTACAAACAGAAATGAATGGGCTAGAAAACTATGTCTGAAATATTAAAAATGCATTTGACATACTGTATTTATATCTGGCCACAAGCTAGCATGTACAGAAAGATAATTCCCTACAGTTGCAAAGGTTTGTGATTTAGTGGAGTTGACTATCTGACCTCCATTTACTTTGCACTTACAGTGCTTAAAATGTCTCTAGTGGCCATTTCCAAGCCGTGTCTCCTTCCCAGGGGAAAGCCTTTGTTTCAGCCTATAAAGAGCAGTGCAGCAATTGTTTTCTGTCTGATGCGATTTAGTGTGAATTTGCTCTTTAAAAAAAAAGAGGAGCAGACAATATTGTGTTGGTAAGGAAGACATAGTTCTGTCCAATGGAGCATATAAGGAAGAATTAACACAGAATACAACACAATAACATTTATCCAAACAATATTCTGAAAATCAAATAAGCTTCAAGTTAAAACAGAGAGCAAGGTCAATGAACTATGTTGCAGGTTATAAATGCATCTATAGTATTTATATGTACAGTGTCTTTGGGGAAGAAGACTACAATAAAGAGCACATTGGCTTCAGAATCAACTCTAGTACTTTAGGAAAACACACAATATAGAGAACATAAAAATGCATCAACAATCTCAATAATCATTTTACATTACATCCACTAAACAGTTTTGATCTAATTGATACTTTATATGTACAGCTTGACAATTCTTAACACCATCTTTCTGTACTACAGATGTCAGATTATGACTGCACTTTATGATAAATTTGACCTGTATAGCTAGCTTAATAAAAGCATTTTATCTTCTACAAGGGCAGTTCTACCTCATGCATTTAGATTGTCGAGCTTTACAAAGCCAAAGTGCGTTTCCACTGTAGTCTATTCAGGTACATTGCGTGGAGCGCAGCAGTCTGTGTGTTGGCGGGCTCACCGTGAACATGAAGAGGGTGTAGAACATGAGAGCCATAGCGGAGAAGGACTGGATGGAGGACATCATGTTCCTCTGCAGACTCAGAGGGAGGACGATGAACAGAGACACGGCGAACAGCAGCAGCACGCGGAAACTGAAGGTCACCTTTGGAAGATAGTGTGACGTGATAATACAACATTGTTTCTTAAGGACTTAAGAGGAATGCAGAAGAGAGCAGTAGAGTCGAAAAGCATGACTTGATCACAATAGTGTTCAGAGATTGAGAGATGACTATAGCAAATACTGATCTCAAACCTGTAAACCTAACAGCTGAGCGAAGAAATTTGAGCCCAGATCAGCTATCACAACGTAGAAGGCAATACAGGTCCCCAACATCAAACCGATCATACTGCAGGGGGGAGAGAGGGGACAAGGGGACAGGTGAAATCCGGTTATTATTATGATTTGGGAAATAAAGCCATTTTATTTTTTATACGTCAATGATAATTATTTGTAGAAAATCAAGTCTCTTCAAATACAGCAGAAATGTGTGTAGTGAATTCATAATAAGACTTGCCTCGTCTCCACCAGTGTTTTTCCTGGTTTCCCGTAAGCATGATAGGCTGCAGAGAAAGGAAGTGTGAACGACATGTGGACAAACAGGTGGCAGTGTCCTAAAAATAGTTTCTGTTTTAATGATACCTAAGATCAAACCACCATAACTATGCTTATCTAGCATTCCCGACATGCTGCTATTCACTATGTGTACTAAAGTAGAGTAGCTTCAACTTCAAACCTGCAAGAGTCTTGTTTATTATCATTGTGGGTAGTGATGTGGTTTTCTGTAAATTAAGTTTAAGTTTCTGTTGCTGACACAGTTTTATCTGTCTGCTATTGTTGCTACTGCTAACTATCAACTTCTTCCTCTATCTTAAAAAAGCAGTGGCTGTTGCTGCCAAAAACATGAAACAAATCATTTCCTTTTTTATCTGTGAAAGTCCTGCCAGAAACTGTGTCCTGTGCATTAAGAACAGTAAAAGCGGCAGATGCAAAACCTTTCATGAACTGTATAAAGGGTGACTCACGATTGCACTGTAAGCAATATATACAAAGCAGCAAACGTTTATTTACATAAAAATGTCACTCATTACTATTTAAACTCACCCAGTCCTGCATAGGTCCTTCTTTTGGTGCTGCTCGCTGTGTGGACCAGGAACATGCAAGACTTGTGGGTCATCCACGAACAGAAGAACAACAGGAGAGTTCCCAGCACTATCCCACACTGTAAGAGGACAGAGGGACACTTAAACACACAACATACATACATCCATCTATAGAGTCGTCCTGAAATCTGGTCATCTTACTGAAATACAACATGCAAAATATTAAATTATACAAGCAACTGTGTTCAAAGTGACCTTGATTAAGTCTTGATGCCCTGGCTAGGATTCACACTGGCATCCTATTAAACTAGCTTGACTAGCTACACAAATAAAATGTAACCAGATAAGCAACATGTGTGACTTGCTTATGAATTTTTTAATTAAATTGCATATCAATGTCTCAATTCATGAAGTAATACACTGTATGAAAATGACACTGTGGAGGCAATATTTGTTTTCTTTTGCTTAAGGGAGGGTAGTCTGGACTTTTGGCTAGCTTGCTTTGTCATAATAATACATAACAGTCATGGTTATTATTATATACTGTGTTAACAAATTGCTATTCTTAAAATCTCTGTTGTGATGACTCTACCTTGAAATACTGTAGAGGTGTATTGCTGTTTTTTAATTCAAGGGGAATTCAAGGGCCCAATAAAAATATTATGTTGTTATGTTGGGGAAGTCCTAGCTTTTTAAAGTAGTGCCACCCCCATCCCTTATCTTCAGAAGTTCCTTCTGTACAGAAACACCTATAAATACTGCACACATTTTGAACTTGCATTTTGCTTGTGTACACTCATGGCCACACAGAGTGTGGCAGGAAGTAGGCTTCACAGCAAATTGTTTCCTGAGCTCATACTGTGATCACAATTAGACTTTATGAATTCCTCTCCCTTTTTGACCTATTTTCCACAGCGAGGTTAGGGGGTTATGCCTCGCCCTGCAGTATTTTCAAAACAAGTTTGGAATCACTCATTAAGCACATTTCCCTTCACACTGATGTCCTTGTACAGGGTAAACACAAAACAAACTCATGCCGAAATGAAGCACATCGTCATCAAGCAGAAGGTTACATTGTTCAGCTTTTTTTGAAACTGCTTTAGCAAGATGCTGATTCAACAACTTTGTTGTCATTTGTTATACTAAAAGGTGTTTTACATTTGTTTTCCAGTCGTTTTTTTATCAGTGTTTGACTAAATATTAGAAACACCTCTCTGTAAAATTCAACACCAACCCAAACTACAACTGACTGTATATTTATTTCACAGCTGATGTTTTTCTGAAGTTTTCAGATTAAGATTTTCCATACAGAATATATGATCAGATAATGTAAAATATGATGCATTATTAAGTATTAAACTACCAAACAGTATATAAGGCAGTTAAAATTAGCTCCATCTTGACTAACATCATCATTAAGGTGCTGCTTACATATTAATGCATCAATAAAAATGTCGAATAACAGAATTATATAACACTGTACTTTTACTTGTTTGAGTACGTGTTTTTGGTAATACTTCTGTTGTAGTAAAGTTTTAGATGCAGAACTCATACTGGTACTTTTTAATCTAAATAATGGTTCCGCCACTGCATACAGTTAAAATAAAAGGCTCGTGTTTCTGTGAAGGAAGGATTTGGACGTCGCACCAGCGGCAGGTTACCCACCTGTTTGAAGCAGAAAGGCATGGTGAGCACACTGACTCCGACTATGCTGTTCACCACGTTCATGATAAGACCCCAGTTGGACGCAGTCATTTTGAACCGCTTCTTGACTGATCCTCCTTCGGTAAGAAAATGTCAAACAACACGCAGGCAGCAGCTCACGGTGAAGTACAACGGTTTAATATCTGGTCCAAAGCGGGGACTCGAGACTAAATTCCGGGTGTGTTTTTCTGACTCCTCCGCCGATCAATGACGTGGCGCTCTGGGAGAAAACACAGACAAGAGTTTGACGTTTGGCACACCTGAACCTTACATCGTTTGGTAAAATACACACTAACCAAACACAAACGCAATATAAAATGTATTAAAGTAAAGAACATAGTTTTTAGCTAGCAAGCTAACATAGCCGTTAGTAGTTTAATTAACTCACTTTTCTCAGCGACTTCTGCGCCCACCGCCTCGCTGTCCTGTTTACGTTATCATCGATAATTTCGTGACATTAAACGGTCATTTGTCGTTGAAAAATTGTGTCTTTATGTGTGTATAAGCTACAGGTTGACGAAAACTCGGTATAAGCTTGACAAATCCAACTTGGCTGTTTTTCTGAACGCGTATCCAGGAAGTAGGAATTATAGTCGAGGAGGTAAGAGAAGAAAACACAGCCTGCTGGTTTCACTACTGTTGAAATACGTTGGCGCCCACTAGTGGTCACATAGTAGTCATGAATTTGGTGCCATTGAAGGTTAAGAATCCAGCTTCAAGTCCCTCCTCTTCCTTTCCTTTCTTCCAGATCATTCATGGTTTTATCATTTCTTAAGAACTTTCTATTGTCGTGTACTTAACTTGAGTCTTTCCTTTTAATGCTGCTTTGCTTAACTTCTACTTCACTTCAGAGGGAAATATTGTACTTTTTACTCCACTACATGCATCTGACAGCTATGGTTACAAGTTACTTTTCAGACTAAGATTTTACATTAAATTAACCATGCAATAAGCTTATAAAATACTTGTTGAAGATTAAACCAGTCGCTCTCTGGCTTTTGGCTTTTGATCTCTTACAAAAACAGTGTCTACTTAGGGCCCTTTGTCACGTTTCAGATGTCTGTCAGTCCCACTAAAGAGTGATTTCCCCTCTAAACTTTTCAGATGGTTTCCTTTAAATATAACTACTCAAGAACCAAAGTTGTCAAAATATCAAATATTTCACAAAAAACAAAGATTAGAGAGAAAAAAAGAATATAATGTATGTAGCCTTTATGTTTTTTCTTCTTTCTTACCTCAATAATTATCTCACAACCCCTCAGAATTAATTTTGACCCTTTGGAGGGCGTCTGAACGCTAGGTTGGGAACCACTGGACAAAACTACCAAACTGTATGAAATACTTAAAACTAACTCCACCTTGACAAGCTACAACAGCAAAATGCTACTGACACGTTGATGCATCAGTGATAATCTAATAATGCCATAATAATGTATCAGTCACATGGGCCATTTTGAACTTTTATTTTTAGCTTTGATACTTTTTTCTTTTTAAGCACATTTTGTTGAATCCTACTTCAGCAAAAGTGCAGAAGTAGGATTTTGAATGAAGGACTTTTACTTTTACATTGTTATATTCCTAGTTTTACTTAACTACTTAACTGAAGGACCTGACTGGTTCTTCTGCCACTGACGAGCACTGTAATCATAACAATACCAACAGACATGCATGAATCCTGTTTTTCCAGATGCTTCAGAGATTCCCTTCAGGAAAGGGAAACAGGCATTAGAGGGATGCAAGGGCTAAAGGTGTGAGGGGGAACAAAAAAAGACTAAAACAGGACAGACCAATGGTGGATGACGTCATAGAAAATAGTCAGCCCGAGCACCTGAAATGTTGCTGGCAGTAGCCGGGTTTATTTCCGTCAGCCAAAGCATCTGCCCGGTGCCCTCTCCGATAGATGACTATTGTGTTGTTTGACCAGGAAAGAGAAGAGGGAGTGAAGGGCTGGAAGGAGGGGGGGGGGCTTGACCTGGGAGCTTTCCCCCAGCCGGGTGTGCCTTCCCCCGGGGACGGAGGATTTTCAGAAGCAGGGATGTGATGAAGCTTTGAGAGGCAAACGGGGGGGAATTTTGATCTGTATAGGTGTGTGTGTTTGTGTGCACGTGTGTGTGTGTGTGTGTGTGTGTCTTTGTGGCAAGATTGCGGAAAATCCTGTCTGAAGAATTTGTACATTCTTTCAATATCAGCTTTAACAATCTCCTCTGAAAACACACTTTTATAGACTTGAATATGTAATAATTAAGTATTTATTTTTTCTTGTGCTGTCTATTTTTACCTTTCATTGTTCACTATTCTTGCGTTTTACCCTCCCATGAAGCAGTTTTTTAGCTCTGCCTTTTACGTAAATGATATAAATAAAGTTTATTGTCATTATGTGTGCATGTGTATGAGTGTGTGCGTGCATATGTGTGTGATCAGAGAGGTTAAGACAGGAAAACCCTGGCCATTGTGCACCAGTGACCCCTCAAAATCAATGTGACAGACCGGTTGATTGGCTGGAGGGTCCTGTCTCTCTGCACCTAATCCCTTAAGGTAGACCCTCAGCCAGGCCTGCTGCGCTCGTAAGTGTGTGTGTGTGGGTGTGTGTGTATCTGTGATTGTATGTGTGTCTTTCTGCACCTAATCCCTCAAGATAGACCAAAGGCCATGGGATGGGGTATTAGTGCAGTTACAGGAGGTCAGGCCTGTGTGTGTGTGTGTGTGTGTGTGTGTGTGTGTGTGTGTGTGTGAGTGTGTGAGAGAGTGAGAGAGAGAGAGACAGAGTATGAGAGCGCTTGAGTGTGAGCACAGTAGTCCAATTAGACTGCAGAGTACCTATGTCTTTCTATGGGACTCAGTCATGTGTGGAGGTAGGTTCTGGGGGGGTGGGGGGCAAATTTTAGGGCAGATTTGGACGGATAACCCAGTTGGGGCGAAATTAGACGCAAGCATCTGGATTTGACCTCGGGCCCTCACCGTGACCCCGGGTCACTCAGGGGTCACGGGGCACAAAGCAGAGCGCTGACCCTGCACAGGTCAAGCATGCAGGCGGCTGAAAGGACGCCTTTGTGGGGCCTGGCATGCTCACTATTTCCCATGAGCACCAGGGGACTGTGTCTGCCCAGGAAACTGGACCGGAGAGCGAACCAGACAAGGTGTGTGTGTGTGTGTCTGTGTGTGTGAATGGAAACCATAATTGATTTTTGTTTATATTTCTGCTTGTTTGCTTTATGATCATCACTAACTGAAGGTCATAGTTGAGCCTGATTTTATTTAGTATGTGTTTGTTTGTTTAGGTGCATTTTGGAGAGACTTTGCTAGGCTGCAAACCTTGCAACTCCAATTCATGTTTAAACTTCAGTTGAAGGATTACACACTCCTCGGTTAAAAAAATTCTACCACCCTTGGGCTTATTCCCTTTCAAATCCAATCCTGCTTTTCTTAGCGCCTGAAAAGTTAACATTTTGGAGATGCATGATTTTTTACTTCTGTTTATGTTTGTGTGTGTTTGTCAAGAAGAGAGGTATGGCTTAGATTTTTAGGTATGCCTGTGGTCGTTGCTTGTGTACATCTGTTAGCGCCTCCTTAATGAGCGCATGCACGCTGCCTCCAGTCCTGTGTGTGGCCCTCAGAGACGGGGAGAGAAGCCCTCTGCTCCAGTAATCACATTTAATTACGGACCAGCATTAGACGGCCTATGAATAGGGTTTTTAGGCAGGCCTCTCACACAGAAATTGGCTGCATCCAGCTGAACATTGCCCACCTTTGTCCTGCCGGTCCCACTATATTCTATTAAGACTTTGTCATTTGACCATCAGCAAAGCACTACGGTCTAGCACTAACAACTGCTGGACTAATGCTACACATTAAAACCGGGAAGGTAAAAGGAACAATAGGCGTTTTCTTGGCTGAGCGGCTTGCGTCCGCCCCATTAATGAAGCAAATGGACCACACATTAGACTCCATCCACAATTACATAGCACCTAGAATCACAGATAAAGGATGTATAGTCTCAAGAAAATCCTCCACGTCTGCTTATCTGAGGTTTGAGCAAAAAATTTGTGGATGCTTCTTTTGGAGAGAAGAAGTGGAATTTACTTTGTTAATCTCCGGGGGGTGGGGGGGTGGGGGTTCTCACACTGTGAAATCAATTTGGAAGCAGAGTGTTTTCTTAAGATGACGTGGGATTTTGCGTTGCAGAGAGAGAGAGAGATGTCAAGTTGCCATCTGCGCCGTTCAGCTCTGTACGCATGCATGTGCAATGTGGGTGTGTTAGTGTTAATATCGACATTAATCACTATGTTTACATGCAGGAAGAATTCTGTTCTTACTCAGATAACCTGGTTTTGGGTCAACACGTGTAAACATCACAACTCGGATAGTTTACACCCCAAACTAAACGTGTCAGTGAAACTATGAAAACATTTTAGTGCTTTTACTTTATTAATGTGTAAAATGCACACTCCCAAAGCATTATGAGTACATTTTTTGTATTTTGTTCCCTTTTTTGCTGTATTTGCTTTTACTACTGAGATTATCAATTTTCCCATTGTCTGACATTAATGAAAATGCAGTTGAACCGGTCAGCTGGCTGCATCTTCATGTCATTTTTATGCTGTTTTATTTGTAGATGAGATACCTGAGGTGGTCAGAAATATTCTAGTACTTGGTTTATTCCTATATTTGTTACTCCTTGCCTGCAAACTCGGACTAGACAACTTTAACATATCTCCCTCTTTCTAAATATCTCATAACTGAACATCTCATCTCTCTACTGTAGGGTTGGAGTAACATGGTGCTAATAACCCTCTCATCACTTTGACTGTTTATGTGTATAATTCCTCTTTTGACAGCAAACGAGACAAATCTTCTCTTGACTCACACACACCTTCTCTCTCTCTCTCCCTCACTCACACACACACACACACACACACACACACACACACGTACACACACACATACACACACACACCGTGTCTGAGATAGCGCCCAAACTGACCATAAATCCAGTGTGTTTTTAAAAGGCCAGACTCATAAAGAGAAGAGGTGACAGAGCAGCACTGATGGGTCAATATGGCCCCCATCCTACCTCACACACACACACACACACACACACACACTTTTATCACACACTCTTATTTCTCTCTCTCTCAGATGTCACAGATACAGTATATACAAATGTACTCGCATGCATGACCACACACACACACACACACACACACACACACAGTATGTTGCATTTGTATGAGAACACACTCAGTCACATTCATATATGCATATTGTATACATATCTAACCACACACACATTCAGTGCATACTGAAGCACATGATGCACAGTATGTAGGGACTTGCGTGTGTGTGTGTGTGTGTGTGTGTGTATTAACACTCTCACTTACACACACACACACACACACACACACACACACACACACACACACACACACACACACACACACACACACACACAGGGGCAGTGTGTAGTGAATGGTGTGTTTGACTGGAACAGAATGACTGTGGGGATTCATGCTGGCTTTCCTCTATTAAAGTCTGCAATAAGGCTCACTGTGTATGGGAGTGCTGACGTCCCTGCCCACCTCCGTGATCTACAGCCTGTGTATGTATGTGTGCGTGTGTGTGCGCATGCTAAACTCTCTACCTGTTCGCAATGATCTATAGCTCCAGGGGATTTTATATACCATATACGAACATTTGTGTGCATTTGTGTGTGTTTAAATCAATGTTTGCGAGTGAGCGTGTCCACATGGGCGTGCAGCTGCATGCTCCACAGCTCCAGTTTGCAATGGTTTGGGGTTTGGCACACAGAGGGAGGGAATTCCTTCAGATTCGGACCGAGACAGAGGAGGGTCTCACTGGTGACTCCAAACTGCTCCAAACCTTGGACGGGGGAGTGATAATTTACAATCTGAGTGGGCTGCAACTGAAGGGGACTCAGTAAAGTGGTGGAAACGGGCCGGCCTGTATATCTCCCAGTAATTGACAGCGTTCGAGCCCTGTGCAGAGTTCAGAGCCAGGAGAGATGGTGTTATCCCAGGTTCTACTCAGGCTCCTCCACTGCTCCTTTCTCTGTGGCCGTCTGCGGCTGCTCGGCCAGAAAACAGGCCTTTCATTTGAAACGCTGCTTTATATGGCTCTCTGGTGCCAGCAGCATCATTAGGATTTTAGGAGTGGCACTTATCACATGAACAGCCAGGTCCTTACCAAACGAATATTAGGATTATTCCTGCTTTTTTTTTTTTAATGCTTTGCTGATTTATTACAGACAGAGACAGAATATACAGCAGCCTGAATGCCCTCAACAAACCCAGTAAAAAGCCTTGTATGATTCAGTCTCTAGCAGTGTAGCAATGTGAACAAAGAAAGTGAGAAAGGATTACATAGGAAAGACATGACAAGAAACAGACAGCAGTTTGACATTAAAGTAGTGAGGTGAAAGAGTCTGGAGGTCTGTTGACTAGTTCCAAATACTGCAAAAGAGTTTTTTTTTTTGTAAGTGAAACACATATTTTTTCCTCAGTCTTTTGTGGGTGTTTTGTGAATCTTGCCACATGGAGGCGCAGAATGCTGTAGTATCAGCAGAGGAAGTGAACATGGAGGTTTCTGAGATGTTCAAAGTTGATTTTAAAAACAAAACTCAACTTAAGTTTGTCTCCTTTTTTTCATCTACCTGAGCCAAGAAGCCATGCATCAGATTCGCTGTTTGTTTTTGCACTTTATGTGATTTGGTTTGATCTAATTTTTTTAAATGGTCACGTTTGGAGTTTAAGGGATCGGTTCACCCAAATCACAGTGGTATCTAACCATGCAGTTGTGTTGGGGTTTGTTTGTTTTTTGCCGAGGATTTAAGATACTCGTCTGTGATATTTTTCCTGCTATTCCAATACAATGGAGGTAAATGGAATTTCCCTTATGGTCAAAAAAATCAAAAAACTTTGGATCCACAGACATCGCAGTGAACAGTGTTCCTTTAAACTATGAACACTGCTGGTGAGATCTGTGGATTGCCAAAATAACCAGGACATTTTTCTTGAAAGACACTGCTGTTGAAAACTTTAATGTATACGTTCAATGCTGTGAAAATCCCATTCACCTCCAATTCATCATGGTGGAGGCAGAAATCTCAGAGACGGATATCTCAAAACCTGAGTACATGAAACACAAACTATTGTTTGTAATTTGGGTGAACTGACTTTTTAATTATTTTTTAAAGCACATTAAGTGCTGTTACACCTTTTTGAGGATGTTCAGGCTACAAGATGGAGGGGGGAAAAAAGTCAAGCAAAGGTCATAGGTCACATCTAAACCCAGAACTTTGAATACATGTTAACATCTCGCCTCATAACATCACACCAGGGTTTTAAAAAAGTTGACTGATGATACAAATCTCACCGTACAGCTGCTGTTTTCCTTCCTCTTTCTCATCTCTCTTACCACTTGAGTCTGACATCTGTGTGTGTGCGCGTGTGTGTGTTGATGCAAACACAGCAGATTCCACCTAATAAACAGGAAATATCTCTTCAATCCCAGCAAATAAGACACTGGCATTCACTTGTCAGCACAAATTATGGGCCGACGCTCACAGTAACACACACACACACACACACACACACACACAAGTAAACACACACACCTCAAACTACACTCATGAAGATTAATTTTCAAGGATTGTAATTTTAATTTGTTTTCACCTGATTTTAGCATCAAGTCTTGCAAGGCTCACTCACACTCATCCAGTCTTCTACATACTTTTCCACATTCCTCCCATTTCTTTTTTTTCTCTTTCTTGAAGGATATACTATCCTTCTTCCCTCTCTCCCTTTTCACATGCCTTCCCCGCCTCTACTTGTTCTCCCTTCCTCTTCCTTTCTTCTGTTCTCATCGAAATTCAGCTGTGTAATTCCCTCTCTCCGAGGACACCATTGATCTCTCCCTTCCTGCATGTTTGAGAAACACTGGGCGGGCAAAGCGAGAGGAGAAGGACGAAGAGGAGAGGGATGACAGAAGTGAACTGGAGAGAGAGAAACAGGAAGCAGAAAGAGAAAGCTGAAAAGGGGAGAGAAGAGAAAAAAAAAAAGGGGGTAAAGAAGAAGAGGAGGAAGGGGGAGGCAGAGGAGGAGATCCAGACCCCCTCTATAGTGGCTGGAGAAGAAAGGACACGGGCTTTCCTCGTGATCGCATCTTCCGCCCCTCTTTTTGAAGCACAGAGAGACAAGAGAGCAGCTATTTACTGGAGCCCGGACATAATGGCCACTTTTATTTACTTTGGTCCATTTAGCTTCTGCCAAGGACTCTCTAGTGTGTGGGCCAAAAACAGAAACCCGAGATGTTTTACAAAGTACCAAAGTCCCCTCCCCCTCCTCTATATGTGTGTGTTCTTTATTTATTTGCTGATATTCAACTTCAAACCAGCCACACAACAAAAAATCTCAAATGCAGAGGAGATATGAATCCCCCTTCTCAACATGTGGGCACATTTATATGTGACCTGCCTTCAATCCTCCCCCAGGCCAGGCACACACACACACACACACACACACACACACACACACACACTAAATCCACATGCACACACCCCTGCTCTGACATCAGAAAGGTCAGCAGTCCCATCCAGGCTGCGATGAAGCTGACCCTCTGTCCTGAGGCGAGCCTGGTGACCGACCAGTCCTCAACGCCGCTCCGGCTCTCCTCGGAGTTCACCGCTGACCTTTACAGAGAGTTTCATTGCTACCAGACCTCAGACAAACTGCAGCTCTCTCCTGATGTGTGTAAATCTGACTTTCTTCCTAGAATTATCAAATGTGTTCTTATTTGTTTATGTAGATATTTCTCATTTTTATCTTATGTCCAACTAATCCTAAAAGATACAGAAGTTATTTGAAAAGGGGTTTTCTGAAATTCACCAATTTCACAGACCAAATTTGAGAAAATCCACATTTTTGTTTATTTTAAATTCATAATAATTCTAATAAAACTACTAATATTCTTACAATGCTGACATTACTACTACTTAGACTACATATAATAATAGCAATATGAAAAATGTTACTAGTATCATAAGTGTAAGTATTTATTTTGCATTCAGGTTTTAGTTTTGTGTCACTGTCCTTTAAAAACCACCTCATTTTTCATTTTATTTGCAAAATGTTTAAACTGCTCACACAGATGTCTCACACAATTTAGGAAATCCTGACACAGCTGCCTTACAACCCAGAACAAAATCTACTGACCGGGACAGACAAACATTTGCCTTTAGCTTATCTGCTTCAATATTTAGAGTTTCTTCAACCTTTGTGATCCTGGATCACATCATCACCGTGCATTTTCTCACTTCTCATGGACTCATCAGACTCTTTACCGTGCGTGTTTCCTCTTTGCAAAACGAGAAGCTGTTTTCTCTCAAATGAAACTCACAAGGCTGGCTGATCACAAGACGGGGCATCTTGTGTGTCGCTCTCTCTTCCTCTAGTTGCCTTGTTTTGTGTGTGTGCGTGTGTGTGTGCGTGTGTGTGTGTGTGTGTGTGTGTGTGTGTGCTGACAGTTCAGTGACGGACGCCCCTCTTGCCCCGCGCTTGATGCCTTTAGTTAGGGGCCTCTGAGCCTCCTGCATTTAAAAACAAATAAGCTGCCACATAAAGATCATCCCTCATTTCTTCTCCAGTCACTCAGAGCCTCACCCCCCTTCTGACACACACACACACACACACACACACACACACACACACACACACACACACACACAAAGATGCACCATCACTTAACGTACACCGACCTCCATACCTCACCAATCACTAACATACCAACCTCCTTCTACAAGTATTATGTGCTCTCTCTACATAGCATTTACTAACCATGCACACACCGCATAACAAGCAACACACACACACACACACACACACACAGGCATGCACCAGAGGCTAACATCTGTAAGGGATTTGTACAGTGAGATGATACCCAATAATAAATAATGTGAACATTTGAAACTCATTTCAGTCCCCCTCTGTGTGACCCCAAACAAGGTCAGGGGAAAGCGTGTGTACTTCAAGTGTGTGTGTGTGTGTGTGTGTGTGTTTGTAGGAAAAACGGAAGAGAGAACAAGAAAGAGAGAGACCCCACGTGCACGTTTACACTCCATCAGTGTATTATTCATGCATGTCTATGATATGACGAAACCCAGAATCCCACAGGTGTTCCCAATTCCCAGTTACCGCGACGACCTCGCCTCGGTGTCCCCTCTCTCACCCTTCACCATTTCCCCTTAAAGAATAAAAAAAAAAAAACACACACTCTCCATCAAATCTCACCTCATCTGCTGACTTTTAATCATACAGATCCTTTAATTGGTTTAGTTAATCAGATTCAGATGATTCAGGATCACTTTTTTTTTTTTTTTTTTTTTTTAGCAGAGTGTGGTTTGGTATGTGGCCAGTAGGGGAGGCTGTGGCTCATCCTTTGAGGCTCTTCCTGTCACTTCCCATAACACCAAACCAGCTGATCCTGCTGGTCAGAGGTCAGCAGGCGGCCCTGGAAGAGCATCAGGCGTTCCAGTCGAGCTGATTCAGAACTTAGCAGATAAAAAATCCTGGAGAAAGGCGGAGAGGAGGCGTGAGGTCACTACGTTGGTTGAAGTTTACTCTGACGGAGGACATGACTCCTCATCCGTCCTCCAGCCTTTGACCTCCACCTCCTCCTCCTATTCTCTTTCTCAGGACGGCCTGTTGCATATTTCGTTGGCAACAGCTGTCTGTTTGAGACCATGACGGGATCATCTGTTATGTCACCTGACCTCACTCTGAACCCACACACACACACATACACACACACACACACACACACACACACACACAAATGTAGTGTGATGTCATCGCAAACAAGACACCTTTAATTTAAAGCTCCATCTTCTGCTGTGATGTGTGTGTGTGTGTGTGTGTGTGTGTGTGTTGAGCATGCATGTGTGACTTTGTATGCTAAAGAATGTAGAGGTGGAAGCTCAGATGTGTGTGTGTGTGTGTGTGTGTTTCTCGTCTGATTTTTTTGTAGGTGAGGATGGGGGGAGAGAAGGAGGGAAGGAGAGGGAGAGGTGACATGTGACATGTATGTCAGCTACGAGGGAGGAAGGGGGGGGGGAGTAAATCTGACCCTGTGACACACCCCGCCACATAAACACACACACACACACACACACACACACACACACACACACACACACACACACACACACACACACACACACACACAAACATTAATTCTCCCCGTAGTGCTGCTCCTCACCCCTTTCTCTCTATCACTGGCAAAGTAAACCCACCATGTGAGAATGATGAATGGGCTATCCTGCACCGGAAGCACGCGTTAGAAACCCCCTGCCACCCCGAACTTGCTACACACACACACACACACACACACACACACACTCCCTTGCTTTCTCTCACCCTCTCCAGCCCACTATCCTCCTCTTTCTCTCCTGGTGACCTCATAAGCCTCCTTCCTTCCTGGTCGACACATCTACCCTCCCTCCACACACAGGATCCTGATGTTGTGTGTGTGTGTGTGTGTGTGTGTGTGTGTGTGTGTGTGTGTGTGTGTGTGTGTGAGAGAGACTAATACAGAGTGCAGTGTCTTGTCGATGGTGTCCATTGTCGTGTGCACACCTGCAGGTCATGTGCTTGTGTTTATTGTGTGCTTTGTGCGAGTAGATGCCTTTTAGTACGCTGTAGGTTCGTGTGTGTTCCACAAATAAAATCCAAAAATTCAAAGAATTCCCTTTTTACTTCTTTATTTAATTTTTTTATAGCATATCACAAATAAAAAATACCAGAATTTCCATGCAACATTACATCAGTTTAGCATTGCAAATGACATATTTCATCTGTCTCTTCTCCACCTACAGACATCACATGTAGAGTTGACCTGAGGGAGTCTGAAAATCAGCCAGGGGAAATGTTGAAACTCCAGGTGGTCCACAACCAATTAAATAAAGCATCACTGTGCTCCTTTTTGAAACACACACACTCGAGAGAAGCCCTCTAGATGCACAGAGAGAGAAGGTTAAAAAAAAACCCTGTTTTTTCCACAATACTGGAAAAAAAAAGGAGAAAGAAACGAGTTTCATTTGCTGTCAAAACATTTGTAGTGGAATTAAACATATGGATGCCACAGGCAAAGTGAGGGCTGGAATATATTAGAGCTGCACGATGTTACACTAACCCTCCAGTATCTTACACTGCTCCGAGAGATTAATGGAATAAAGAGGAGAGAGGAGGGAGGGGGGAGAAAGAGTGAGTGTGTGTCTGTCTTTCTCAGGTCACTGCAAAATCAATATTTTTCCATGATACACAGCTCTCGCTGTTGGCCGTGTACGTACAGATATCCCCATCAAAACTTAAATATTAGCTGTCCTGAGCTGCAATCTGACTTGTGCGTTAATTAGACGTGTCTGTTTGAAATTGTAGTATTTGATTTGTTTATGAATCTGCTCCTGAGGTTTTCCTTTTTTGACATAGCTTTTCTACACACTCCTGCAAAGTGTAAGTGGGTCGTCATTCCTCACTTTGCAGATAATATTCTGCACCCAGTCCCAACACGTTTGGTCCCATCATGCAAACATGCTGGTGTCTGTTTAAAAAAAAAAAAAGAAATTAAAAAGAAGCCAAAGGAGCATAATACAGCATCGATTTTTTCCATCCCTTTTCTATTAAATGAGTGTGTTTCAGCACGGCGAGGTAATTGGGAAATGCTTGTATAAGAAACATTTCAGTGTGTAGAGAGAGAGAAAAAAAGGAATGTGCAGATATGTTCACAAATGAATAGTGGGCTTGTTGTTTTATGCCCTCAGTAAGGAGAGAATTGAACTATGCGTTTAATGTCTCAAAGGGAATAGAGCCTGATGGGAGGGGTAACTCACCAGATACAGTCTCTGGTTTAAAAATCTATAAGTTTACGAGATCACTTTCAGAAAAAATGCTGTTAATATAACCAAAAATAACTCATTTTTTCAGAAGTCAGCATGGTTTTCGCTTCTCCTTCCTTCGAGCTCATATAACTGGCATCAGTGTGATACCACTTACTGTGATATTTGCTATGAATGGGAGTCATAAAAAGAGTTTCAGCGGTTTAACCCTCGGTGTGTTTTCACTCTCACCAGGTGACTCTGGTTGGAAATCTCTAATTTTAAATGAATGTAGATAGTTTATAAGCAGTGGTGTCAAGTCGTATATAACCTGTAATTATTTATATTTTTAACATGAAAATGAATAAATGAATTCTTGTTTTTTTTCTTTTTCATGTGGGACCCTCCAGAGGCTTTGCTCTGAGCGGGGTGTGAGTGACATTTAGGCTGTAAATGAGTACAGAAGTTTTAATTTGAGCTTTTATCTGATGATCCACTGATTAAACTTGCAAAATGGGCAATAAACCATCTATTAGATTTGTACAGAATATAGTCATTTTATTCATATCTTTGTTAAAGTACATAAATCTGCAGCAATAGCAATATGAATAAAATGACTATATTCTGTATAAATCTAATATATCCAGTCATTAAATCACTGTGGGTTGATGTAACACAAATACAATAATTTAACCTAACAGCAGTGGGTTGTTTTGACCCAGTGTTAGGGTTATTTTTTTATATAACTGGATCAAAACAACCCCTTGTCTTGGGTGCAATATTGGCTCAGAATGGGTTAATTTTTCACCCAGTGATTTTTTGTGTTTTTTCATCACAATAAAAAGGTCTTTTTAAGATTTTGCTTAACTATACAATTTTTAAAAAGTCACTCATGTTCTTGCCATGTGTGTATATATAATTCTATAAAATGTGTTTAGCTTTACTCTCCACTAAGTAATATGAACACTCTCCAGGCTCAAACAGCACTTAAACAAGATTCAATTTTAGTAAAGAAATTAAAACTCCATTTCTTTCTTTCCCTTAACTTTAATTTAATCTCACTCACTCCTCATATCTCCTGTGATATTTGAACGAATGTGTAACAAAAAAAGGTGTAAAAATGGTTTAACGCTCACTGACTTATTTGCAGTCTCACCACATAACTGCTTTAAAGTAAATATAAATGTGAATGATGGTGAATATAGGTTTAGAGACATGTTTAAAATGAGTTGGCGTGGTTTTGTTCTCCTCCCTGCTCCAGAGGCTGCAGGTAAAGACCCCCCCTACCCTCCCTGCCTCCTCTCTTTCTCTGTGTTTGTAATTATTGTTTACACTGTTTACTGCTAAACCATCTTTTGCCATGTACTAATTTCACGCTAGACGGCCACAAAATTATTCGGCATTCTCGCAATATGTGAAAGTCATGGATTCATTTTTATTTAGCAGCGGCCGTCCTCCCTCACAGGTAACAATGTGCCAATTTAGCCCATGTAGCAGTTTGACCTTAAACACACGCTTTTAGAGACAAACCTGGTTATTTGAGCAGGAGTTTCCTAACAAAAGGCGCAGACAGACAGTTGCCCCTCCTGCACTAAATTTGGTAAATGTGGGCCTATGCATATTTTACATAACGATTCTGCCTATTATTGCAATTTCAGAGATCCTACAGTGTGAGAACGACGACCAATTTATCATTCATTGCGGTAAATCGCAGCGCAGACTGCATTTAATTGAGTTTGTATTGTATTTCGTAGCTGGGTGCCTTCTCGCTATAGGGTGGGGGATTCTCTCTCAGGCCATCCCAGTGCAGCGGGGGCTGAGAGGGGAGGTGGAGGGGGAGAGGGGACCTCCACCACCACCACCACCACCCCTCCTCCTCTCAGCTCCGCCTCTGTCTTACCAAACAATCAACTGGTAGCGAAAATAGGCATCTTTCAAGTAGAGCCACAACAGGCTGCAGATTCACATATTGTATTCCTTTGTATGTAAACGCATTTACTGGTCAGTTTGAGTAAATAAAAAAGTATGTAAACAACTGTAACCTCCACTCTAATGTAAAAAAAAACACCACGAGTGGCTGTTAAGAAAAGTTCATTATATCTTCAGAAAAGATCCAACTTGTGCCATTTCTTCAAGTCCATATCCTCATTTCATCAGCCTGATTTTATGAGTTTAAATAACTTAAATAATAAGGTGAAGGAACAAAGTTTGCCTACATGTAGGCTAAGTCTGATTTATCGGAGCAAAACTGCGTTTGTGTTACTGGCAGTCTGTTCTGGTGAAGGCCTGATCGCTGTTTGAATTATCGCGGGCTGCACTCTGTTATATTCCACTTCATAGGCCCGCCACTTTGTTAATTTGCGTCTTAATTGTCTGCAATGCAATTATGGAGATATGGATGGTCTGCATGACGCCCATCGGTGCTGCGGGAGGACCGCGCAGGCCGGTAAATCAACTCTCTGACACCCTAAGTTCCCGGTTTGAGGCGACTAAAATCTTGCTTTTTTTGTGTGGCCTCGGCTGGCTGCTAAAATCACCTCCGAGCGCCACGCAGCTCAGCACGGACACATCCCAGCATGCCCCGCTGCTGTGGCCCATCACAACCCTTCCTACTCTACTGACACTAAAGTCTGAGTGCGCTTTTAAAATGAAATCTATTTGCACTTTAGGCTATATTCAGTTGAAGTTATCAGCAGCAGCCTTCTTTCAGGTGTGCATAGATTACACACGTACACACACACATACAAATATACATACACGCACACACACAAAGCATGTTTGTCTTGCAAATGTTTAAATAATTCAGGTAGACCTATAACAATTACACATGCACAACTGACACACGTGCACGCACAAGGATCGTTTTATAGGCAAATAGGCTACAACTGAAAATCTAAAAATCTTCAATAGCTTTAATTATTTAATAAATAAACATTATGACACAAAGACACGAACAAGATGGCAAAAATGATCAAACAGAGTGTGAGTGCAGAGTGTATTTCACACAGTCAGTAGACAAAAGACTCTGGATACGTTTAGAGAGAATAAACTCCAAAAACGGCCAAACTGTTTTATAAACATTTTATTTTAAACGTATGCTACACAGATATATAAAGGCCTATATATATATATAAAATACAGACAAAAAGAAATACAGCACACAACCAAATACTACAGCAAACAGTCAAATCTCTATTCTGATAAAGTGAATATTATATATTATATATTTAGTTTTAAAAACACAAAAAAACCCACAAACCATTAACACTGCATGACTTTAAAAAAAGTAAATAAACAAACCAATCACAATTATTTATCTCCATTTAATTAATTAATGTATTTATGTGTATTTCTTTATTTATGTTTCTTTGATTGTTCGTGCATTTACTTGTTTGCTTGCTTGGAGTATCTCTGGAGCTGTTTGACTTTAAAGCAAAATTATTAGCAATTTAAATGTTTTTGTTTTTATTATTCTAATTTTTATTATTTACAGTATTTTATATTCAATTTTATTACTTTTTTAAAAATCAAAACGGTATTAATTCATATGCATCAACGACACACAATTTTTATTTTAATAACTGAAGTATTGAGAATTACGTAGCCTTTGGAAAATTGTATTCATTATTAATTTTATTTAGAAAAGTATTATTATTATTATTGTGTAATAAACCCTCTGCAGCACCATGAGGATCAGTGCAGCTTTAAGTATCAAACACACATGAATAATAAAAAGTAGAAGTGATCGTTCAGGCTCGGTGCTCGGTCTGCTCTAACGTTAATATTCCGGTGTTGTGAGCGTGCGTCTGGTTATTGCTGTTATTGCTATTATCGCCTCATCGTGCTGCCGCAGAAAAGCTGCCCGTCCTGCTGCAGTCACTTTGAATTAACTTCACCAACACAGAAACTCCTCACTGACTGCAGCAGCCCAACACACACACACACACACACACACACACACACACACACACACACACACGTTACAGTATGCTCTGAATTTTAACCAAACACACCTAAATACAAACACGTGTTTATGGTTGTTTTCAATTATGAGCGATTATTCAACAAAACTCCAAGTAATCGACTGCGCTGACGGTGAAACAAATGAACGGACAGAAGCAAAGTGAATGCTGCCTTTTGTCGAAAATGTTCAAACTGAATTACACAAACTGCGAATAAGATAATAAGGATAATATGTTTGCATTTTAATGAGCTGCTGTTGTGCACGCTGGGGTGATTAGTAGAACTAAAAGCGTGTTCTTCAAAGTGAGCAGACTAGTCCACCGTGTGTAATTATGTAAAGTAGGCCTGCTCCTGCAGCCAGCCTGTAATTTTACACTTTTCTGAAGCCTGTCGACTTTAGAAGAAGATGCAACATCAAATCAGACGACAAGAAACAAGAGGAGAGTTCCCTAAAATGTCATCTTTCAGGGTGAGAAAGTACGATGAACTCACTCTAAATCTGCTAAAAACTGTTCTCACGCTGGTGTCAAATTCGCTTTTTGTGTTTGTCTGTTTTGTTTCTTGCACCTAAAACCGGGATAATTTAGTTTATTTAATAGTTTACATTTAAATACTCTACATTTGATTAGTAAATTACCTATATTTTATACTATTTTGGGTAAAAAAAAAAAGTAAAAGGTCAGGGTAATAGGATCTCTGGACAAACGCGCGCGCGCACACTCACACACACACACACACACACACAAAGGATCTCAACATGGCGAATGTGGCTCGCCTACCCTGCCAATGATCGATTTTGAGGTTTTATTGGTTTGGGTTTTTACGCCTTGAACGCACCACCGCACCAAATAAAAGCAAAGCATCCAAAAAAAGTTCTTATATTGAAAATAAATAAATCCCATATTAAATTTAAATTCAATTATATTTTGAAATAAAATGAAATTACTGTTCATGCAACCTGTAGTGTTCAGATGTAATTTATTCATCTATATTTTTTGTGTAGCCTGTCTGTATTTTTTATTTCATAACTTTGCATAATTATAGGCCTATTAATAATTGTAACAGGTTAGAGCTTTTGCATGTTGTTTTAAAAAAAGTAATGTTCTACTATTCTACTCAAATAAAATTGAAATGCTATGGAAATCATTAAAGAACAAGCAATAACAACAATATCCGAGTCACTGCCCTACAAACCTACACCTGCATGTGCTTGTTGTTAATAAATGACCAAAAATTAATCATAAAACTTCTCACCTTTGCAACAAAAACTAATCTTAAACAGAAGAACAGGTGACACGTTGATGTTCCGTCCAGTTTTCCTGTTTTCTTCCTCTCCAGTCCATATTCTTCTTGGGCAGATATATGTGCGTGTAACATGAGACGGCAGGACGGCTGCAGCCCTCCTGCAGCAAAATAAATCTCATATGCAAGAAGGCTTTTGAAAATGGCGCCCTGCAGCAAACGCCTCCCTGCCAGTGTGGAGGAGGAGGGAGCGAGGGGCCGAGGGGGGCGTGCCATGTGCGTCGTGTTACGCGCAACGGGGCTGTAGCCTCTGCTCCCATGTCGGTTGTAGTATCTGGATATAAAACCGTCCCCGGTATTCGCCGGTATAGCCTCACACGTTGAACCCCCTCCCTCCCCTTCTCGTCAACAGCACGTTGGTACAACCATCGGAGAGACGCGCCGTGTCATTACGCACCGAATAAAAGCGCACTTCTCGGGCTTCCGTGGCTCTCCAAGCTTCCCCATCCCCCCTTTCCCTCTCACTGTCTCTCTCTTCGAAAACACGGAGCTGTTTCCCGTTTCTTCCGCGACTTTCGCGTGAAAACGAGTCGCGGCGTGCGCACACACACACACTCTCTCTCCCTTTCTTTCTATATCCGTCCATTCCTTCGCTCCGTGGCCGCTTTGGCGCTGAACGGACCATCTCCACATCCACACACCGCCATTCCGGTGCGCAGGCAGCCCGTGTAACCGCGCAGTCTAGCCAGCAGCTGGGGCTTCCAGGGGAGAGTTGTGAAGAGGGGATCTCTCTCTCTCTCTCTCTCTCTCTCTCTCTCTCGCTCGCTCTCTCGCTCGCTCTCTCTTTCTCTCCCTCCTTCCCTCCACGGCGGAGCTGCAGCGAGGGAGAAGAAGAAGAGGAGGAGGAGGAGGGAGAAGGAGGGGGAAGCCCACGCTGATAGCTGGAGGGAGCCCCAGCGCGTTGAGCTTGTGTGTGTGTGTGTGTGCGCGCGGGCGCGCGCGCATTATAATCGTTGCTAGGAAATCCTTTCTGTGGTTGTGTGAGGGAGGATCTACAAGCAGGATGAGATCGCAGCTGCAGTAAAAAAAAACAACAAAAAAAATAACAATCCTCTGCAAAACGGAATCAACTTTTATCCTCTGTCAAATATAGATTTTGGTCTTTTTTCTTTTCTTTTTAAAAAAAAGTACTAAGTATGCATTTGTTGAGCAGTGTGTAGGTGTGTGTGTGTGTGTATTATGCTCGTCTGTTTTTGTGTACATTTGTGATTGCATGCATATGTGCAAGTGTGTAGCTGTGAGTTAATCTACACGCACACTCTCTCTCTCTCTCTCTCTCTCTCTCTCTCTCTCTCTTTTTCTCACACACACACACTGGAAGTGAAATAGGTTGCTTCATCCATAGTGAAGGAATTGATTCGGAGCAGTGCTATAGGTGTGTGTGTGTGTGTGTGTGTGTGGTTACTGGTGGTATTTTCAGATAAATCACTCTCGGCTTGCAGAACAGTCAGTCCTCACCTATGTAAACGCACCCCTGAGGGCAACAGATTTATCTGCAAGAGGATGGTTCACCTCCCTCCCTCTCACACACACACACACACACACACGCCCCCCCCTCCCTTTTTCCCCCACGCCCCCCCCTCCCTTTTTCCCCCTTCTGTTACCCCCTTCCCCTCAGAGTGGAGATGGATGGCCCATGTCCCTTTTGTCTAGATGCAAATGGACTTTAACCCCGAATTAATGGATAACTCCCCAGAAAGGCCTAATAATGCTCCACTCACATGATGCACACACACACACACACACACACACACACACACACTTTCACTGGCACTGTCGGCCTCTGATTTGATCAAACATTTAGACACGTTGAGTTTGCCTGCAGAACATGTACACTGTATATGCATCATGTTTATCTGAGCAGGAACACAGCACAGAAAAATGTAACTGCAGTTGCACATTTATTACCAATTGCGTTTTTGTTTGTTTAATTTTTCTATTTTCTCCCTTCTTGATGGAGTGCTTCCTAAATTAAATCAAGCCCTGCGAGGGGATTTCACAAACCACACAGCCACTGTGACCAGCCTTTCCTCCGCAACAGCAGAAGAAATCCTCCAACCGCACTCACTGACTGTGCTTCCACCTTCCTTTTATAACCTCTATAACACAGAAATATCACATTGTTGTAATTCTATTTTCGTTTTATGTGAGGACATTTGAACTTTCGGGGGCCTGTTGTATCCCGCGCCGAGCGCACAAGATGATGACAGACGCTGGGGTTTAACATGGAGCTGGGTGCAGGAACGGGGATGTAGATATGATCCCCCATTAGCTGTGGCGCCATGCTGCTCCGCAACATTACCACGGCACTAAAATTTTATTTGAGCAGCCCGCTCGCTCAGGTTGATCAAGAGGAGAAGGGGAGGGGGAGAGAAAAGCAAGATGGAAAGCCTTGAAGTGTTGTGTATTTAGGTGCAAGAGTGTGTGTGCATGCACTTGTTATATTTTTGTGAACAATAAACCCACTTCCTCCATGTATACCTGTCATCCCTGAGCACAATCAATGAAACACCCCCATTTGCTGCATGTCAGGAGCAGACTGCATTACCACGGATGTAAAAATTCATCTGGGGAAGAGGCCACTTGTTGCTGGAGATGACGATAGTAGGCTGGGGGAAGAGGAGAAAGAGAGAGAGAGGAGGGGGTTGGAGAGCTGGAATAATTTCATCCAAGTAAGATGGATGTTTTAATGCATCTGCTTCATGTAAAGTCCTCCACAACATGCCACATAAACATATCTGTCTTTATGGACGCCGGGATGATATTGGAGGAGAGAGGTGGTGAAGAGTTGTCAGTTGTGCAGGGGGAGGCAGCGGCAGTGTGTATGTGCGTGTGTCTGCAGTGTAAGCAGCACATATACAGTATATTGGGCATACGTTCTCTACATATGTTTCTATCACATAAGTCCTTTTTATTTCTTACTATACTCAAAAACAATCAAATGGATTTCTCTATCATCTGGTAGATGGATTAGCTCTGGGTTGATGAAACCAAAGAGCAATTAAGGGTTTTCTTCGAACCACATTTGGTTAAAATAAAACCAAAGACAGAGCAATCATGATTAGAGTAGCTATGAACCCATAAACTATCAATTTTTTTGCCCTCAAATGTTACTCCGTTGCCTTTCATCAGCTCAGTAAATCCACTGAACTTTTTCACTCATTCCTTTAGCCGCTGGTATCGCCACAGTCACCCAGTCCCATGATCAACAGAGGGTGTATACACAAGCTATTGTTGTTGGGGAAGATGGCTGTAGTCCATGAAAGAGCTTTGTCAGTGGACTACAATGCAGCCATACTTCCTGATACTACACCTGTAGCAGCATCAGTTTACAGCTGCATTACAGCGACCGCACCTGCACTGATACTGATGGGAAGTTAAACGTCTAAGGTTTTCCTTCTATTGCATGAAGCCTGCATTAAAACTACACAGAGAAATATAAAGTAGATAGATTTTTCTCAGAATTGGTCAAATGTGGACTGAATGAGCTTTAGACCCTCCTTACTCGATCAGGTTTTAATGGTGATCTAGATCTGGTAATTCCACCATTAGAACATTTGTATTTTTTAACTATAACCATGAAAGAAAGCGAGTTGATTCCAGGTTCCTGTGGATGTTTTTGAGGGTTGAATCTGTAGATCTGTCCAACTCCAAATCATAGCGATAGGAACAAAATCCTGTTGTCTGAGTACCTTAAAGCTCAGCAGTTTCATCCTTTGCTAATTTTGCACTTACAAGGCCTGACACTTCTGCTGTCTTTTGACATTTTAAGAGAGGATTAAAGAGATGCTTTAAACAGTCGATGTCCAGCTCTGGGCCTTGTTGTGGTGAAGCGCCTGATATTCTGGTGATGTTTAGATTTACTAACCACATCTGCGCGTATTTAATCAACCCCAGGCTTTAAAGAGAGACATTTGGGTCACACCAGAGGCTGAAAAGTGAAGAAGAAAGGAAAGACAGCATTAGAAACGGCAAGAAGAGGGGAAAAGGGGAAGGACGGAGTAAAAGCGAGTCGGCCCTTTTGTGGCTTGAACTGATTGGATCAGCGTTGAGTTGACCTCTGACCTCCCAGCTGGGCCAAAAACGGGTTCTGACACACACTTCCCTTTTCTTCTCCCAGGCAACAGCCACTGCGGAGATCACATGACTCTCCGGGCCGGCCATGCCAGGCCGCGTGATGCTGCTGCAGATGTGGGGAGAAGGGGGGAAGAAAAAAATTATAAAAGGAAGAAAAGAAGTTTTTAGTGAAAGATTGGAAGGGGAACAAGGGCTAGGGGGTGACATGGAGAACAAGCAAACGCATCAGCAGACAGCGAGGAGGGGAGGGGGGGGTCACAAAGCTAGCTTTGTTTCTGATCTGGCTGCTGCATTAGCAGCTGCAATAAAAAAAGCTTAGAGGGAAGAGGATGGATGGACGGTGGCATGGAGGGGTGAATGGTCTGGCATGACGTTTAAGAGATGTCTCTGTTTGTCACTTCAGTACACTGTGGTTTAATGCTGCTCCATAGAATATGCATACACGCCATAATTCATAGAGAGAGATGAAGACCTACATGGCAGATTCAAGATAAAGGCACCACTGTGTGTGCAGTGACGTAACACTCTTTTATGACTGATATGCATTACAATATGAGAGCAAAGATGAAAGAATTTAGTGCTTTGGCAAGAAGTCATATCCCAGGATGCTTTGCTCTCTTAGCTCACCCTTTTGTGGCTGTCTCAGTTATGCAGCTACGCTCACCTACAGGGTCACTGGGCATCTATAAACTTGAAGAAGTGCATTGGTGTGTGTGTTACTGTGCAGGCTCATGTGTTGTGTGTGTGTGTGTGCGCGCAGTGCACTTGCCTCTGGGGCAAACAACGTCCGTTCTCCAAAAATCACAGGACCACGTAAACTGCAGAAACCGGCACCATCTTTAGGTCCGGTGGCACCTTGAAGTGTTTTCCATTTGCCAAAGAGGAGCTGGCCTCAAATTGGAACCAGAAACAGGTTTAGCGTCTGATTCTTAACCTATCGCAGCTGTGTCACACACACACACACACACACACACACACACACACACACACACACACACACACAAATATCAGAGGTCCACATACACACACATGCAGTAGGCGAGCAGTCTCTGAACAAGGTTAAGAGCGAGCAACTGTGTTACACCACAGCAAATGAGAAGCATCACATCTAGCGAGTACATCTCAAACATTTGTGCACGTTTATCAATACTGCCATATGTGTACAACATCATTAGGACAACAAAGGACAAGTTTGTCTTTTCTGCAGCTGCTATGATTTTTGTAAGGAATATTAAAGATGTTTGATAAACAGCTTAGAATTTGATGCTATTTAAAGACGTTCGCACTCTCAAAGCAAAGAATGTGTAACTCATCAAGACATAGGGATGTTTTAATGCCACGAGACAGGACTTTGTTCCAACAGGTGCTGCATAGGCCTATATAATCCACATTATGTGAAGGAATCCAGGAGTGAAAACTACCTGACACCTCTGATAGTTTACCCAACACAAGCAGAGTGTGGAGCAGAGAGGGCCCGGGCTGGCCAAGGGTTTAGCTGTAAACTGGTCTTGTTTGGGCCCCTTCTAATGAGGAGGGAAGGGTCGCATTTCAGGCTGCAGGCGACAGTTCGAATGCAACAGAATTGTCCTTCATCAGAGTTGAAGTAGATGGATGAGTGAGTGTCTGGATGGCATCCATTTATGTTCGGTCTCAGGCCAGTTTGTACGTGCAGTTGAAACTTTGGTTGAAAGACGAGGACCACGGGCATCACAGCTATGACAGGAAGTAAACAACAGTTTCCATGAGGTCTTGCTAAAGAATTTAGCCACATTTCCAATTTAATTAAGCTTTCCTGTGAGATGTAAAGCAGACAGAAGTGTTTGAAAGTGACATAAATGTGTTGCAAATGCTGCCAGGCATTATGTATTCCTCAAAGATTAATTAATTCCAACCATAGAAACAGAAAAGGGAACAGGGTGGACTCTTGAATGTTTTTCCAGGAATAGTTCTGATCATAAGGCTTTGTAAGACGGGACAAAGAGGCAGGGTTTGTTCAAAAGTCTGATGATATTATTGGTTGTCATGGTCGGGACGCATTTGGTAAAAACCAAAAACGTGACAGAAAAAGTGACATAAATAGGATTTTGAAATAAAAATAAACACAAAACAGTAAAAAGTGCATGTAAAAGTTATGTAAATGTTTTGAAATTTAAATTAAAATAGGTGGTAATTATAGCATACGTATATTACGATAAATCAGAATCGAAATTAGTGCAGTAAGATGAAAATATCCTTCGTCATTGTGACTTTAATGGAAATGTAAAATGGGGTTTGAGTAACTGCAAAACCCATAATGCAACAGCAGGCCATTACAGAGACAAATAAAGGTCACGTTCCTGAGTGGGTGGGGTCTGCCGTGACCCTCCCACTTCCCCTTCCCATAAATCCTTTCAAAGGCGAAGCCAAAACCATACTGGAAGGATTTATGTATGTATTGTTGCTTTTGGTCTGGAGAATAGTTTCTATTTTTCAACACTGTGATGGGGGCAGCGATGGTTTGGAAAAGTCATAATAGAATTACTTAGCTCAACTTTGGTGAGTTTGTTTAAGTGGATTTGCCTGTTGGGGCTGGTAAAGCATATTTCTTGTTGTTGGAAACGTCTGATGTCACTCTAGTCAAATGTTTTCAAGCAGCTCAGTCCACAAACCCCCTAAATACATGACATACAGGGATGAAAATATATTTAGTAGAGTTTTTACTTTTCTGCTATGTTGTTTATGACTTCATTAAGATTTTAAATGGCATTCATTTTAAATGTGCACGTGTTTTTTCAGGAGAGTTTGTATAAAGAGAAAACACGTAAACAAGTAAACCCATGCAGACTAATTGCAGCAGTTATTCTAATATAAACTGTAGCAGCGTGAATTTCCACTGAATTGACATAAATTGAAAGAAACCTGTTCCTCATTTTGCCGGAGACCCCCTGGACCGGCCCTTCGGGGCGCCTGGAGGTCCCCGCACCCCAATTTGGGGATCCCCCTCCTCCCTCCCTCTGCACAACCCCACAGGGCTCTCGGCCCCGCTTCTGTCAGGGACGCGGTGATGCAGGGGTTAACGTGGTGACGTGGTGCTCCTGAAGCGGTGACCCACGGGGGCAGCCAGTGGGGGCTGCAGGGGGAGAAGAGGAGAAAGCCGGGGCTGAGGTCCCGTTTGGGAAGGAGGGACGAAGACTCCAACAACCGCCGCGTTTCTGCAATTATTTCCAAGCTGCAGCTCGCAGACGCTGTTTCTTCCGCATTCATCTCCAACCTGCGGCTCACTTGTTTTACGCATCTTCAGTAAAACGCCTTCCCGAATGGAAACTGTGTTTATGTGTGTGTGTTTTACTGCACGATTGTTTGCAATCATTTCTTTGTCTCTTTATTCCAGAGCGACACATCGAAGCAGACTGAGCTCCCTTTCTGTGGAGCGAGAGCGGGAGATAAATTCACTTTTACGCACAAACTTGCCTGGACCGTTTGGACTTGATCAAAGGCTGCGGGGCAAACGCGCAGAAATGCCGTGGACTCTTTAACGCCTGTGCTAAATGTTTATAGTGCTCTTACAATTGAACCCGTGTGTGCATGGCAGTGTTTGCCTGTGCCGGATGGCCGTCCATCCTCACATCAAAATGCCTCTGAAACTCGGGAGAGCAGCTATATATAGCAGGCATTGATGTAGCTACTGGTGATTTTTTTTAAAAGGTGGGTAAACTGTGACCTCCAGGCGGTAATTAGGGCTATCATTTGGCAAACAACCGCCACTATAAACAAATATCAATTAGATTTTCCAGAGAAGAACTGATTACTCCTTTTCATGCCGGACTCGAACTAAAAACTGAGCAGTTTGGCACGGCCTGCCTTCCACCACACCACGGTTATAGATTAAACACATGCTGCATAGACAGAGGAATGATTACCTAAAACAACCTCTTGTTCACTCTGATAAAACTTTGGCAGTTTGGTGCAAATCTCGTGTTATCAGAAAGATACATGTGGAAGGAGTGATAGGCCTCCTTTCCTCGTCCTCCTCCTCCATGCATAGATTCGGTTCAGCACAATCACAAATGCAAACAAAACAATACTGGTCAGAAAAATGTGTGTGTGTGTGTCTTGCTGCGTAAATGTATGTGAAGCCTATACATGGCTATATTTGTTGCTGTGGATGGAAGTGGGTGTATTCCTGGTGTGTATCTCACAAGCACGCTTGATGATGTCCCTTTGCCCCCTCCCCTGATAAAAAAAAACAGAAAATGCAAGAAAGCTCCCTTCTACTCTCCTAGACAAGACGAAAGAGAGAGAGAGTGCCTGGGAAGGAGAGAGAGGGAGAGAGAGAGAAAGAGTTTCTCCATCAATTTTCTGTTTAATGTCAGCGCTTCAGCTCCATTGTGGGAGAGAGAGAGGACGCGTCATCCAGACATAAATTTGCTATTATACAGCCTCACGGAGACTCACATCCACAGGATCCGGAGCTTGTAGTCGGGGAAAACCCCTCGGTGGATAAATTCAGCAGAGAGCTAACGTGTAAGGAAGCGGAGCGCTATTTAAGTCCATACATCTTAATGCGCGTTGCTTTGGATAAAGCGTGTAGGAGCAGGATTTTTTCCCCCCCGAGTTGTCAAGTTTTGGGAAGAAAAAAGACTCTTTTTGGTTGTTTTTTTAAATTTTTTATATATATTCATAAATACAATTATGTGCTATAGGTCTATGGAGACGGTCGTTTTATAGGTAGGTGTTGTATTTTGTTCTATGTTTAATCATTGTCAGTGCAATATATCCAGTGAGGACTTAAAAAATAGGCCTATATTCGCTGTATTTTCACGGAGTTTTGACACTCTTGTAGTTTCTTGATGAGGCTTAAAGCTAAACAGCCCTGAAGAGTTTTTAATGCATGGCGTATTTTGAGTCGTGGCTCCAGGGTCCAATCTGTGCCCAAGAAGAAAATGTGTTTGTTTGTTTGTTTGTTCATTTGTCTGTTTAGATAAGGTTGATTATACGGTTTGGGCTACTTTTGTTATTTACGACAAAAACACGAGAAAACGTTTGCGTAATCGTTTTTTTACGCTTCCAACAACTTTAAAATGTGTAATCACTGCAGATATTTCTACCTATAATAATATATTTTAAATATAATGTTTGCCTGTATTGTTTTCTGACAAACTGACCGGATGGGTGCGTGTTTTTTTTTGAGTGGAAAAACCTCGATCTCTTTCTTGAACATTGAGTGTGCAGTTAATGTAAGAAGGTTTATCAGTTGGGGCCTCTCCGGTGCCAGTATAGTGGCGCGCGCGCGCGCGCGCACACACACACACACACACACACACGGTGATTCAACCATGTAAAGTGCAGCTCCCTTTTGCTGATCGGCTCCACAGTTGGGTGTTATAGTTTGTCAGGCTTACTTCTGTTATATTAAGTTACACGGTAACACTGTATAAGGATACTGAGGTGCTGTTGATCTGCCTCTCTCTCTCTCTCTCTCTCTCTCTCACTCACACACACACACACACACACACACACACACACACACATCGAGAGCTTTTGGCAACACCGTTGGCCATATAGCCATCCATGCCAGATGACACACGTCTTTTTCAGGTCACATGATTTCTGACTTAGTTTGGAAAAAGTGGCAGTAATGACAGATGTAATGTAGTTGATTGATCCTGGATTTAGAAACTGATGGAAGAAGGTCCTTTTACAAAATTCCCACCTTATAGACAGATCATTCACCACCTTGCTTTTACAGTAAAAGGTCAAAATCTTTATTTAGTTATGTATTAATTTCTGTCAGTCTCATTTAATTGTGGTTAACATCCTAAAGGCAAGTCAAATATAATGTGTATACCCATACAAAGTTTCCTGATTTTTGCAGGTGTGTACACATTAGCTGCAGAAGATAAAATAAACGTCTTGGTATTAGTGTTATGATATAGTGTCCAGTGTAGGGAGGTCTAAATTAAACACCTGCTTTACTTCTTTCTCATCGCTCAAACACACACTTATTGTGAATTTGTGTTTATTTTATTTTTATTTTATTTTAGGGATAACACACATTAAGTAGCTTAATTGTCCCAGGATCAGCTAAAAAGATAAAGTAAATGTCTTTGGTGTATAGACAAGCAAGCAGAAGATACATTTAGTAAAAACATTGTTAAATATTATAATTTGCAGCTATATTATAATATAGTTTTACTGTCTGTAGATCATACAAGTAATAAAATAGTGTCCTTCTGGATCGTGCAGCGGTTATTGGACACATGACTGGTTTATAGTTCAGTCACAATTGTAGTTATATATATATATATTTTTTTCTTTTGAGAGTTTTACTTTGTCTGATTCTGCAGGTTGTTCAGTCCCAAATGTTTCTGGCTCTTATGATCAGCCGGTACCAAACACACTGTGCTTTTGACATGCACAGCGTTAAAAACCCAAAATGAAATTGTTGTTGGATGTGTTTTCTTTTGGGAGTTGATCCAGATGCAGAGAGGTGTTCTGAGGTGCTTTGAGTAATCCCTCACCAATGATACAGTCAAAATATATATAATATATTAAGCAACAGTCCGCAAGAGGACACGATGACTTAATATTAAAAATGTTTTTCTCTGAAAGTTTCCTGAAATCCTGTTTTTTTTCTTCTTTTGGAGTCAATTGCTGGTGCGTCACTAAAGCACATTGTGGGTGACTGTTAAAGTTATGAGTCATGCGTCATGCAAAGACCTTTGTTGCAGAATAAGTCCCTGTTTTTGTTGAAAGAATCAGTTGCTGTTACTTGAAAATTTGAGTGATGAATTGCAGAAGGTCAGCTGACCTATTGACCCCAGGGCCCATACTGGAGACACGCAGTATTACACTTTTAACATTTGCTTTGTGTTTAGAGATTTTCCAATTTAGCGCAACATGTTTTATGGTCTTAGCGCTCGGAACAAGCAGAAAAAACAAAGATGTTGCCTTTCATAATCATGAAAGTGTGTGTGTGCGCATGTACACAGTGCCATTGTGCACGAGGTCCGTCACATGTCAGGCACACGATATATTTAATCCCATTATTTGCGTGTATAATATCAGCATTTCACTAGCTGTTAAGAATCAATTCTCCCTCATGTCTGAATATAAACTCCACATAAAGCTTACACTGCAAACACACGCGGGACGGCACGCTATGGCTGTTTATGTTCAAATGGTAATGATAATTAAAGCCTCCACCTGCGTGTTTTGATGGCCCATAAATAGATGCTGGTGCTTTCATCTCATCCATACAGGCCTGGTGGTGGTTACAGCCGGATATATGGCTGTGTGACAGGTACTAATTTGGTGCCCGAGCTATTCCCTCCGTCACCATCATCATCGCCATCATCTTCTTCTTCTTACTGCGCCATCATCCTCTTGATCTAAAGGTGTCTGCAGATATGTGCCTTTAGTCGTCTAACATCATAATTCAAGTCTTTTAAAGCGTTTTGATGGAGAAGTGGACAATTTTTAGTCGTTTTCTTTCTCTTGCCAGCCATTTCACATTTCATGACCCGTTGTGAGGCCTGAGCTCCTCTGCAGCTATCTGTCAGGATGATCAGAAATAGCAGCATCTGTCCTGCGCACACAGAGAAGAAAAGGTCATGTTGTTTTTTGTGTCCAGTCAACTTCTGACTCCACCATGTCTTCTTCTTCTTCTTCTTCTTCTTCTAAGCGGTTATGGATGCCGTTGTTGTTTGTTGAGGTTGATATTTACCACCAAAAGGGAAAAAAAAGGTTTCTGAACGATGTACCCACATCACTGCTGTTACACGCCCAGAGCGCACAGAGCAGCCTTGTTTTTCATAACCAAAAGCTTGGCAGCGCGCATGCTTTTCTACTCTAATATGGCTCTATTGTCTCATGGGGTTGCACCACCTTTATAGCCGGGGCGTCTCCCTAGTGAACGGCCCTGTTTGGAAATTCGCATCATTAAAGGGCTATCAGAAATATCTGGTGAGAGGTTGCCCTGTATGGAGGGCCTCCCGTGGAGACAGCTCTCCATTTGGACCTCATTTAAAACCAGCCTCACCAACGTGTTTCCCGTTGACTGTGAATTATGCTTTTTTTTTCATGTGGTCCTACTTAGACGTTCAAAAGTTTATTCAATTAATGTTGAGGATACAGTGGAGGGTATAGCACCCACTTTAAACGCACTTTGTCCACTTTTTTAATGTGCGGAAAATAGCTGTTTCGCCTCTTTTTACGGAGACATAACTCCTGATGAGGCAAAGTTGCAGAAGAGTTTATATTCACAAAAGCAACAGTGAACTGACGCACGTCAGGTTGCGCATAAATATGGTTTTGCGCAGCACGTCACATAAAATCTGAAAAGAACCTAAAAATAATGTTTGCATGCTTAATTTATTTGTTGATTTATTTATTTAATTTCCGCTTCATTCAGTTGTGACACAGTCGTGCACACATGGCGACACATCTCCAGAGCAGGGAGAAACTGCTTCGGCTGGCTGGGCTGGACGACCAGAAAAGCGGCCGGGATGTGTGGCTCCTCGCCGCGGAGGAAGAGTCTCGCGCACCGGTCTAGTGAGAGGGGGGAAAAAAAGGGAAGAAGGAAGCGAAGAAGGGAAGGTGGAAAGTGTCAGTCAGGAACGCTTCATTGCTCGAGGACAATCCGCACGCAGGACCGGTCTGTTTCAAGAGCAATCAGTCAATCCGCATTAATTATCCGCGCGCCCCCCCCCTCCACAGTATAGGGTAGCTCGCGCTGGCACACGGACCAGAGGAGGCTGGGGTGTGTGTGTGTGTTATGCTTTCTCTCTCTCTCTCTCTCCCTGCGCACACACACACACACACACACACTCATCCACACACAAACACACCCAACCCCCACCTTTTAAGTGAAAAAGAACCAATAAAAATCAAGCTATAAAAGGCTTTTCCTTGTCACTAAATAAATTAAATGCAGATTTCTGTTTTAAGTGCCGGACCCCTTTTGTGAGCTGCGGAACAGGATTCTTTATTGTCGCTCTGTCATTAGTGCTGAGGGCAACACAGTTGGGGGAGAGAAGAGGGAAACCAAGTCATTTCAAAATAAATATATAGGCTATCCTATGTGAGGTTACTGCACAGGCTATATCGACATATTCTGCCATTGGTTTTCTAAGATGTCCTAAGCAGTTTGAATCAGGAAAAGTGACAGCATCAATTTTCCTAACTTATTGTAATGGTCGATGCAAAATCCTGAAAACACAAATTCATTTGTTGCACTATTTTTAGCCTGTGAATTATGAATGTGTAACATCACTGCAAGCGTGTTGGTTAGGATAAAGTAAAGGTCACATTTGGATCCAAACTTCCTTTTTTTTTTTTACTCATCGCAGTCCACATGTGAGATATAGCCTATTTAGAAAATAATAATATTTTTGTTTTTCTTATTGAGCCTGCAAAAATAAGTATATAGACTATACATTTTGATGGACATCGAGGACCATCGTATGAGTTTCACAACTCAACAAAGGTTTACTTTTGTCATCTTAATGGACTCGAATGCATAAACGATGATTCACGGTTGTCTTGCTGGCTGTAGAGCACATTTGGGCTGTTAAAATATCGACTTTGAACAACTGTGTAAGTCTGCAGAATATTGTTAGATTTGAGCTTTTTGTATACTGTGTGTGTGTGTGCGTGCGTGTGTGTGTGGACACGTGGTGGCTGAAGCCCATTGGAGAGCTTTGGAATGCAGGCTGCTATGTAAATAGGAAAAGAGGGTAACGATTATCTAATTACAGACGTGATAAATCTGCTCGCCCTGGCGTTATTTGATTTGAATTATATATGTATCAATTAATTCTACTGTATAGATGAAAGTCTCGTTTTTCCTCCTATGCACGCAGTTTATAAGCTATCTATCGGCTGCAGACCAGCTTGGGTCTCCTTTGTCCAGTGTGTGTTGTTGGGGGCTGGACCCAAGCAAAGGAGCGAGTCTCTGTTTTAATGTAAAGGGACATCAGTTGGAACAGTCTTCATATACTTTATGAGGTGCATGTTCACTGTTGTCAGCTCTGGACAAGTTCAGCTAAAAGGCGTACAGACTGTGAGGTTTTGCTTTCATGCAGCCACATGACTGAATTTTTGCTGCGTTGTTGGTTCAAGAGGCTCCTTAATAAATTCAGAACATAATGCAACTTAATGTCAAAGTAATGAAACTAAACAGAACCATATATATATATATATATATATATATATATATATATATATATATATATATATATATATACAATACTGTACACTACCATCAAGTTGCATTAAGTTTTGAGTAGGCTGTTTTATTTTTATTTGTACAATTTGTACATATATAACATTAAGTAAACGTTTTCTCACCAGGGAAACATATTTATACATAGCCAATATATTTACACATATTTGTTATATATTTGTTATAATTTATTTTATAATTTTTCATGTTTATTTTCAGATGTCGCTTAACCTTTATTATACTGAAAAATAAAAATAATGGTTTATCTCTATAACTTTTTCTTCTATTCCTCCTTTCAGAAACAATTCATAACCTAATTTATTATTATAGCTGACCTACCGTTTAAGCTGCTGCCTAAAAGCGGAAATGTCCACTTAATTATTGAACAGTTGGCAATGAAAAGTTTGTCAACATTTTAGGCGCAGCAGCACAATAAGAGCCGAGTCCTGTCCGTCCAATATGGTCACTGTTTTAACATGTAGGTGAGACAATTTGATCATTTTGTTTCTTCACAGACCCATCGCTCTCTTTCCACCGTCTCCTTTGTCGACAAAAACTTTTCTCCTTTCGTGTTTTGTAAAAAAAAAAAAAAAAAAAAAAAAGGAGCTCCCTCGAAGCAGCGCAATAGCTGTTTTCCGGTTCTTGTTGCCGTTCTCTCCTCCATTTTCTAAACACAAAGTTGTTATTGCACCATTCCGCGAATCTAGCCTCTACATTTAATACAACGTGTAATTTCCCCCCTTTTACCGTATTCCCTTTGATTTAGTCACTCTTGACTCTCCTTTTGCTCTGAGGCCAACGGGGTTCGCCGTGGGGGGCGCCTTGAAACCGCCCCTCCTTATCTCCTTTCATCGTTCAGCGCGGGGCCGCCTTGAAACCGCAGGGGCAGTAATTGCTTTTTTCAGGCAGCCCAGTGCGGACTGGCCAGCAGCCAATCAGAGCCTTGTTTACACTCGGTGATTGACAGCACTCTGGCAACGTGCCAGCCAATCAGGAGCCTCGCAGGGCCGAAGCCCCGAGTTTTAACCCTTTCCCTCCACATATAAACAAACCTGCACGGGAATATTAGCCTATAGCAGCTCATATATTTCGACATGGAAACACACAAGCCCATATCCTTCCACTTTTAATTGGCTAAATTAGTGAACCGTGCGCAAGGCTAACCCCGGGGACAGTAATGCTTTCAAATTACGCAGTGATTCAATTTGCCCGTGTGTGTGTGTGTGTGTGTGTGTGTGTGTGTGTGTGTGAGTGTGTGTGTGAGACAGAGACAGGTAAACAGACATACAGCCATAAAATGGAAAATATTGAATATACTGTAGCCTGTGTTGTTTAGATTTACGTGTAACCCTTCTAAACCTCCCTCCAAATGCACATAAAAATAAAGCAACTTTATTAACCCCTTCTCTATAATAGCCTGACTGCGTTCAAATGTCGTTTCTAATGTTGTTAAATGACAGATCCCTTTATATATGGCATATTGATGTATTAATTCTGAGAGGTGATACAGAAGAATTGCATGTGCGTGTTCAGAGCATAACCTGCACTGTCAGAGAGAGAATTAGATTTGATAAAATCCTCCTTTAGATTTCCTCCCAGTGTCCCAGTGGACACATTGTGTATATCAAACATACACTTAACTTTACGTCTATTAATTATAGGTCCTAAACTTCACTTATCTTAATGTGGTTAATGTGTGCAAAATGTCTTGCACTGCAAACAGAGCCTACATGTCCAATAAATCAGATAGGCCTACAGATTCTGCAAATAAGGATTTATTTAGCCAAACACGCGCAGTGGGGCGAGTGAGAAAGCGGATTTCCCTAAAGGAGCATCAATAAAACTATCACATCATCGCTGTCGCACAGCAAAATAACGATACACTCAGAGCACATGCAGCATTTGAACTGAACTGCAGTGGGATCACGCAGAATAGGCTAGATGCTGTTTGCTCTCCACCAGTGATCAGAAAGTGCAGGCAGCGCTGCACGGCTCCAGTTCCTCTCCTCTCCGCACACTGAACAGCGCCGAGCCGAGCTGTGCCGCCTGTCTCCTCGCATTTGCTTGTGCACGCAGTGCGCCGAGGGCTGCAAATCAAACGCCCGCCGTTTCGCTCCGCGGCTCCGGCGGCTTCCTCATTGGCTCGGAGCGGCAGCCAATAGCAGCGTGTGTTTACCGTCGACGGGGTGGAGGGGGAGGTGGTCGGGGGGGGGGTGTGTAGGAAAGGGTTGGGTGGGGCGGGAGCGGGGGGCGCCTCACGGGCACGCTTTCACATTGTCGTTCTCAAACCAATAGGCCTGCGCGTTCACCCCTCCCCGCGCACACACACCCCTCCATCCTCCTTCTCCTCCTCCTCCTCCTCCTCGTCCTCCCGGCGTGTCTGAGTCTCCGGCTGCATGAACGAGCCTCGTTTCACTACAAGCCTGAACTTCTACGATGCGTCTCTCCCATACCTCAACTGACTGCACACCACAGTCTGCAGCAGCATAGGATGTAATCAATCCCACATGTTTCACCTCTGCGACTCGGGGATTTTCACTTTGAATATTTTTTGTACTTTTTCTTTCATTATACCCTACTCGCTGCGCAGTGGATATAACTTACCAGTAAGTAGTACATTATTTTATAGCTGCGTTTTGCAATCTTTAGTGATTGTACTGGATGTCGATTTTAGTTCAAGTGCTGCGTGCAAGAGAGGGTGATCTAAATTTACTGTTTTATTTAAATGGAGACGCATCTATTTATCCAAACACTCCGCTATTATTCACTGTCATACCTTTAGAGAAGTGAATAGTAAAAATGCAAGCTGATATGACTCTGCTAAACCTCACAGAATAACCATCTAAAGACATCCCTCATTCAGTAATTATATTAAAGCAACATATCTCACGATATTTTGAAGGATTTATATTCCTACTCTTTTCTCTCCTGTGCAGTCTGCAGGGCTGAGCTGTGGGCGATATGTGTGTCACTTTTTGATTTGACCTCTCTTCACAGCCAAATTACTTGTGTGTTTCTAATTCATTCAGAGGACTATTCAAAACCACTCGCTTTTCAGCGCGCCTCCTCGCGCCTGTAGTTTTATAGATTATAAATTGTAGATTATTCTTTGTTAGTTTTCTATTGTGTGTGTGTGTTCGTGTGTGTGTTTTTGAGAGGGAAGGAGACAGGGCAGTTTATTGCAAACTGCAGTGCTCCCTGCACCCCCCCACCCCCACCCCACCTCGGCATGAAGGCTGTGCAGACGCCGGGCTGTCTTCGGCTCGGCCGGGCTTGTCTCTCCTGTTTAGCCGGCCTCTGAATATCCGGATTTAGTGTCCCGGTTATGCGTTGTGACTTTACTTTATTGCAAAATTGTTGAAGGCAATGAGCTGGCCTCTGAACCCGAGCCACTTCAAAAGTGAATGCCTTTTAATTCATTTTTATCTTTTGTCCAAAGGTCCACACATTAATGATTTAATATATTTCTGTTGAAATAGAACAAAACGCGGATTTTTTTTGTTTGAAACCTCAATTGCACGAGATCTGAAAAACACAATTCTTTGCGGATTTGCTGGCTTTTATGCAAAATTCATGTAATGTCGCTTTGGCCAGCATTGGTTACTTTTGTAGGGGGATTTTCATCTGGCGATACTTTGACCCTTTGCAGGGCAGTGATGGTGCAGGTGTGCGTGTTTGGGAAGTGTGCGTGTGCGTGTTTGGGAAGTGTGTGTGTTTGGGCGGTGTGTATGGGATTTGGGGGAGTCTGGGTGAAGTGGAAGGAAGTCTGAACGCCTTCCACACACACACACGCACGCACGCACACACACACACACACACACACACACACACACACACACACACACACACACACAGTACAGAAGATCCAAATGATCATTTTCCCAAACTGTTACGCGCGATCTGCTCACGTCGTTTTGTTTGCGTGGCGTGCGATAACATGGGATTAGATTCAGGTTGTTAAATGTAGCCTGAGTGGCTCTCTGTTGACGTGGAATGTAAACACCGAGGACGTGTGTTTACGGCCTGAAAATTTAAAAATGTATAGACAAATGTCAGACGAGAGTGGTTTATGATTGATGTCCCGTAGAGAAGGGCCATTGTTTCTCACAGCCTAGGGGACAGGAGAGAGTCCATTTTGCCTTCCCAGTGCGCTTGCAGTAGCCTGCGTTTCTCTCCTTTTTCACCCCATTTTTCCTCTTGCTGCTGTCGACTAGATGTGGTCAAAAATGATAACGCGATTCTCACAAACAAAAGGGAAATTAAATTATTTAAATGTACTTTAGGGCAATTATTCTTATGGGAAGCATTTGGATATTTGCATGCACTTGATATTTTGTGTTTGAACGTACAACACACACTCACTCATAAACACATTGGCAGGCTCTGTCAGAGCTGCTGAACTTTGGAGATTTTTTTTTCACCCCCAAACACGATTCCTGAAAGTTGGGAGTCCTTGAGCAGCCTGTGTGTGAGAGTGTGTGTGTGCGTAAAGGAGACTTGAATATCCGAGCTCATGCAGCCTATATTCTTATGCACTTCATAAGCCCCTGGTCCACCAGAGCATTTGATATTTTCTTTGTTCCTTTATCGTTGATTCCTGGGAGGTGCTATCAGCATCTACAGAGCGCTAGATGGACGTGCCATGCATTGAAAGGCCTAATAGATGGACTGCTGAGGTGTGTTTGGCGAACGCAGGCACCCAGCTCTCCCTATCTGAGCGTCACATGGAGCCCTATTTAAGTAAATGACCTATGGCATACATATAAAGTCGATGATTTCCTAGTCTATTTCACTGTTTATTGCCCCGCTCTTTCGCACTTGGGCATAAAGGTGATTTGATTTGTGTTTGTGATTACAGTGTAGCTTATATATACTGTGTATGTAGCAGAGATGCATGGCGTTTGCCATTGCCAGGAGGCGAGGGCCAGTGCTGCTGACTCCGTAGGAGTTGATAGAAATAGCTGTTTCATCGCCGTTTTCATTAATAAGCAACACCACAAATATGAATCCTGGTTACAATGGTGCTAACTACAAAAAGCCAAACATTAAAGGTGAAACAAGTTAGGTAAATACATAAAAAACAGCATCAATACAGTCAGATTTAATTTATACAAGCTATACATCAAACACTATTGATCCAAAGCAGAAGTGTGTGTGTGTGTGTGTGTGTGTGTGGCTCCTGGATCTTACATCAATCCCATGTTTCATTGCCTTTTTCTTTTTTAAATTGAAATTAAGAATATCCTGTCCACTAAAGTGACACAGCCACATGTTAAAGGTGTGTACAGTGGATCAGATTTGTATGACAACTTAACTTAATTTACATAAACAACAACCATTAATCAAAGCAGAAACGTTTGTGTTTCTTTCTGTTTTGGGCACTAAGGGGACTCTGAGGTTGGGGAATAGATTTTATTCGCCATGGTTTAAAAACTGCTTTCGTGCATTCTTGCTCAGAAGCGTTGTGCAAATGATTTTCTTCATATTTTAGTGCTGGAGCCCCCGAGGTCCAGCTTGTTTATGACCACTCATTGTTCAGTCTAAAGACTTAACAACTCGTCCTTCATCGAGAGAGGCTTTTTACCGCTGTGAACTCTTGTACTATATATGCACCATTTGTTTGTACCTGAGCCAAATCTCCCCCTTTGCCTTTTCCATTCTTTTCGCTGATAAAGAAAGCTCCCGTGTGCTTTATTTGCATCGTGTTTGGTCACAGGATGAGAAGGGGAGGAGGAGGGGAGGGAGGAAGGGGGCAAAGACTCCTGTGTTTGGGGCCAACGATGTAGTGCAGGGCAAATCCACATAAACTCAGTTCAACCACCTTTTTTATCTGCAGGACAGACTTTACTCACCTTCCTGGACTGGCATAAATCGTCGCTAAATGGAACGTATAGAGGATTGCACCAAAGAGAAAAATATGTAAATGTGGTCTTTTAAAACGTTTTTTGTGAAATTTGAATTGCTTTTGGCTGTTTGTCTAAACATGAACAGCGACTGTCTCTCAGTTCAGCCTTTTCTTCAGCACTGCATCCCTGGTTGGCTCATTATTGTCAGCGCTTTGACGTGTCTCCTGCTCTCTCTTTTGTAGGACATGACGGGGACTCAGTTTCTACCCTGCAAAGCCAAAACTCCGCTCAATGCGAGGGGAGCCCGAAGTTCATAAAAGGGATTATTTGCATCTGGGTGCCTGAGACCTTCGGTGCCTCCGGATTTTACTTTGGATTTGGGATTTATCGGTTCTCACCGGGATGGAAAGCCGAGATTTCGCTCCTCCGCACCACCTCCTGACGGAGCGGAGCGCGTTGGTTCACAGCGCCGCGTCTCGGATGGCGCCAGGCGGCCACGGCTCCGTGCAGCACCCCGCTCACTTCCAGCCCGGGAAATACTACTCATCCCACCTCTCTATGGGTCCGCACTCAGGTCGGTTATGAATGCAGCTCTTTTCACGTGTATAAATGACAAGTGTGGGTTTAAAAAACTCCGTCACTCTCTTTTGTCTGAAGCATATGTTCTCCATATTACAAACTTGGGAAGCTCTTTGGGACGAACTAGAATTTACTGTGGGAGGAAATTGCTCAGACTTTGTGGGCATTTAGAAATTAGCAAAAATGCTCTGGCATCTTAAAGAGTTTTATGTTTTACTTAATTTAATGAACTGTTTATGACTGTAATAGCCTATATGAAAATAAATATAATTTATCCGTTTAGTTTTCCAGCCTTGCGTAAAGCAAAATATGGAACCTGGTGGGAAATTTCCCTCTTAAAGAAACTTGGCTTCTTTGGCAAATTAGATTATCTTTAAATTTACGACATATATCTCTGTTTTGTTTTACATGTGAAACCTCATGATTTTAGAAATATTCTAGGATTATTCGATTTTATCACACAGGGATTATTAGGCGTTTTCAGTAGCATAATCTTGTCACAGATTTTTATGGTTTCATCAATTAGTAAAGTACTAATCATTGCCATTTGATGTAATTAATTAGAATTGGGTAATTCCACTGCTTATATTTCCCATTAAACAATAAATTAAAGCTATTAGCTGAGCACGTCCCTTGTTTCTGCTGTTTTCTGTGCGGCTGTGTGGCTCCAGGAGCATGGTGGTTTGGTGCCGCTGGGTTCGGGGCTCATGCTGGTTTGTGCTGGTCACAAACTGGGGGTCGCGGTGGTGGGGAGTGGAGGGGAGCTCTGGCTAATAGAGGTGCGGGTAATACCAGAAAATCCGGTTTCTATATTGAGCGGGGACGTGACGGGGTGCGAATGGGTTGACAGTGCATGCATTAGATTTAACAAGTAGCTTTGGTGTCCTGTCTCAATAGGGAGGGGGGTGTGGGGGTGGGTGGGAAGGTGTGTGTGCGCGCGCCTGCAAGTGTGTGTGTGTGTGTGTGTGTGTAGAGAGAGAGAGAAAGAAAGAAAGCCTCTGCTCGAAATCATACAGTGTCTATATAGCCTACTGGACTAACTGGATGAATGTAAACGTGCCCGATGAGAAGTTTCATTAATTATCATTTGCAGATGCAGCGGGTTCTTTAAATAGACGCTGAGACTCGGGCCTATGAATGATATCGCCTGTTGTGTGTAGGATCCACACATCCTCTGTCTCCACTTATTTGCATATTCATTAGTTTTAGCACAACAGCAAAACCGAAGCAGACGTCCAGTCCGGAATTTCAACTCTTAAAAATTTAAACAAAATACTTAATTTCCGGTCAGCACGTTCATCTCGGCGCGCTGTTTGCAGAAATATAAGAACCAGTTTGACATTTGGTGTGCTCGAGGTCCTGCTTCTGGTCTTGGCTGCTTCACATGGAGGGAGCCGGATTAAAAACAATAATAATTTATTATAATCTTACTTTGACTTCAAAAATGTTCTTACACTCTTCATGACTCTAATCTTAAGAGCACATGAAGTCGAAAAGCTCCGAATCTGTCATTTTTACTCTAACTGCAGTAGCCTATATATGGACTATATGTTTTTATTTTTTATAATCAATTTACTATATATGTAGGACTAATAGTACAAGATTCATATTTCTACAATTTAGGAATTTTTAAAATAGATTTTAAAATGTATCATATTTAATGATCTATGTGTCTAATAAATGTGTTATTGTAAATGTAATGTGTACAAAATGTATTATGCTATGTATTATTCTGCAATACATGTATGTATTATGGTATGATACATATTACATAATTTACATAATTATAGTTTTATATTATACAATAATTCATACAATATAATTTATTCTATATTGATAAAATATTTCAAATATTTCATGAAGCATTTAGCTGCATGTCTCCTTTAAATTTGACTGAAATGATTTGACCTAAAAAAAAATATGGCCATGACGTTTTTAAAGCTACAACTGAAGGTGAGGTTGTTTTAACAAACACGCTTCTAACTTGCACAACGATTTAAACAGATCATCCTCCACTTTGACTGATATTGCTACTCGCTGACATGTATTATGGTCCAATTTAAAAATGATTCTGTAATGTTGAAAGGAAGAAAAAAAGCATAGTAATGCAGGGTGATAATGCTATTGAAATATATTCAAGAGGGCCTCTCACTGGGTCTCAAGGTGCATGACACTGTATTGAGATTCCAGATATCCAGACTCTCCATGCATGTCCCTGATGGGGTTTTGACTGACATGATGGGCATAGAGGATTGTTGTTTTGGGATGGGGGTTGGGGTACGTGTGTGTGTGTGTTTGCTGGGAGGTTAGGATGGGGGGTTACCTTTGTGCTTGCCCCCCTTAGAGATTCAGAAAGCTGTATGCCTGGCCCTAGGCCTCGGCACAGGGGGTAGATATGATGTGGGGTTGCCCATACCAGGACAGGAGGGGGGTTGCGACGGGGGGGTTTGTTTCAGATCTTTGGAAAGAGACACACACATACACACACACACACACACACACATTTTTTACCTTCTCACCAGTCCAAACCGAGTGTATCGCTTACAGAAATTCAAAGTAAAAAAAAAAAAAAAAACAACTCCTCTCATTCCCCCTGTTTCTTCATATCTCGGAAAACCTGCAATCCATCAATTTGCTGAAGCCTCTTATTTAGATCAGCATGGTGTCTGCTTGAATATGGTCGCGCTTGACAAGGTGATGGAATGACAGCCGCATACCAACGCCATAAGACTCAGCCCCCATTTGATAAAACCCCACAATGATATTACACAGGCGTTTAGATTACTGATAGGAGCAGTGGGAAAGCCTTTGTCTCTCTCTGTCCGTCTTTGCCTTCTTTCCCCTCCCTGTTTCCCTGCTACGCTTTTATTACACTCTCCCTCTCTTTCTTCCTTTTTTTCTGTGATGTTAGCCCCTGGGCAGTAGTTGTGCAAGTGTGTGTGTGTGTGTGTGTGTGTGTGTGTGTGTGTGATTAAGGTTAGGTTTAGCCTGCAGTTGCACAGGTGTGCAGTATTATGGAGGGCGTGGCAGAGCTTGTCATTGAACAGGTGTGTTACTTCCCAGACAGCAGACGGTTTTTGTTTACATGACTTTGTGTGTGTGTGTGTGAGAGAGTGTGCGTGTGTGTGTGTGTGTGTGTGTGTGTGACCTAGTACAGACAGAAGAGCCTACATTCATGTTGCATGTGTGCGCACAAAATGTTTTGGTCCGACTAGATAACCTCTCTGCCACTTCTCTCCTTCTTTTCTCTCAATCTTTCCTCTTTGGCCTTCTCTCCTGACCATGTTCTTCTTCTTT